>JAVTVY010019155.1:0-73661 GCA_036873755.1 Hanleya hanleyi
CTACATACTTTGCGGTATTGTCGTTTTGTAATGGTACTTAAGCTTCTGTGCTAGCGCAAGCTACCTTTACTATTGCACCTACACGTAATAACACCCCTCGGTCGTTATTACTCCAGGTTCCGGTTTTCAGCCCTCACAATTCAGAAAGGTCACCTCGGCAATAATAAATATTCCATGTAAATATTGCGGAGGTGAACTGATTGTGCCACGGCATTTACCTCGGCAAAGAATTGCTGAGGTGAATTGTGGGGGCTGCGGTTTACAGAAATTCGCCGTTCTTTATTGAATGTGCCGAACTTATCGAGGGCTCTGCTACGTATTACATCGTCAGCGCCCCCTCATTCTGTTAAACCGGTACTGGAATAACGTAGGCCCGTCTTTCGGTATGCGTTTATTCCGATTTCATCGGATGGTTACATGCAACCATTAACGTTGTACCTACCGGTATCTACATACCTTCCGGTATCATCGTTATATCACGGGTCTTCCACTTTTGTTTCTGTGGAAGCTTCGTCTACGGCTGCAGTTACTTCCACTTATGTACCTCGTCGTGTGACTTATCATGTTATGTCCCACTCTACGGGTGTTTCTTACGTTCTCGTCGGTCCGTGAGGTATTCAACCTATGTACCACGCACCGATTCTGAGACGTGGAAGTTAAGGTTACATGCCCGCAGTTGCGGCCTAGCTATCTGCGGCGCATGTTTCAATTTACGTGGCATCAGCTTCCGATTTTACTGACATGATACGATGTATCACCGAGCTATTTATTCTACGATAAAGAATAAATGCTTACTTTATCGGGCTGTTTATTCTACGATAAGAATAACTGGCCTACTCCGCCTTGTATCCCCCCGTACCTGTCCGTTACGGAAGAAAGGGAGGGGTGGCGCTACAGGGCTCATCGTATGCTATTGTCTCGGTTGCTTCTCCACGTCCGGCAACGTTGAATGTTATCAGTCAGTCCGGTCTGACATCACATTCGACTACTTCCGGTTATGCAGATCTTATCTTCCATTTCGGTCCTGTTAGGCATAGGGTATCGTTTTTATCCTATCCTTTTCAGGCACTGGTTGTCGTGCATCTGCGTCTCCGGCCTAAATACCCAGTTAGGCCGGCTAACTCTCAACAGTTTCTGTCACGTCCGGTGAGGAAGTACAGATTATGTCACCATGATGTTGCTGATCCATTTTAACAACTTTTTGGTGATAAATACGCAGCTATTGAGAGTAACTTGTCTTCAATTTGTGCTCGTCGGTTATAGCCCCTGGGGCACTTGTTATTTCCGTTCGTTCACTCTTTAACTTACTATCGTAGGTTGTGAAGACATCTGATCATCGTATACGTTTTACGTATTGGTTTCGACCGTGCAAACGCTTACGTTGGTCACTACGGAACTGTTTATGCATTAGGATATTTCACTCCATTAATTGCTTCAACGGTTTCCGCTTTGACGAATTTCCACCTCTGTGTCTCGTCTGTTTAGTTTTTATACGTTTCATATAAAACCTTTATAACGGTACTTCGGTCTATTTTTATTATTACCGTTCCGAGATCACTGGTGGTTTATTCGTATATCTAGCTGCCTGAAGTTCTGCCTATCTTACATAGAGCATTCTTTCTTGTCTACAACTTTTATCAACTTGGAAGTTGATACATTGTTGTATTATTTTGCAGCTAGACATTATGAATTCTATTTCGGTTTTCACTCCGGAATATAACTCATTTTGTAGTGTCACAGCCTCATCCGTGTCATCCGGTCAGTTTTACATTTATCTTGGGGTTTTAACGAGGGTCGCGCATGCGCTTTCCTTTACCGTCCTTGCCGGTTCCTCGTTGACCCATATGATTTATGTAGGCCGTGTGGGTTGGGTGTTGCTGTTGCGTCATGGGAGCATCATCACCGGATATGGTTTTTTGTCAGAATTTGGATCGATTCGTTTGATCCAAACGTTTTGGGTTTGTTTCGTTCAACTAGTTGTACGTCTCATCTATACTCCAAAAATTCTGACAATGCTCCCCGAGTTGGTCATCTTAATGAAACGAGGAGAGATTTTCTACAGTTTCTTCCCTCGCGGATTTTGGTTGATCCTCTTCGTATTCCACTTCGACTGTGCTTTAGTGAACCTTTTAGGAAGACCTGTTTCGACTCGCCTTCTTGCATGCACAGATCGTCATGGGTTTGCGATTACTCCGGTCAGTAACATCAGAACTAGTTATCTGATTCTGCTTAACACGGATTGGCTTCTTCGAACCCTTTCATGTTTAATCGCATTCCCTTATCTTCTTTACTTCTGGTAGAGAATGTGGAATTGATGACTGACTTCTTGGCGACGTAGTCTAACACCGCGGCTTGGGGACACCATCTTCGATGTTACGTGACTAGAAGAAACTACGTTCTAGCTATTCTTCTTGAGGTTACTTCCCTGTCGCTGCTATACACTACTCCTGGCTTCCTCATTTCCGTTCTTCCTATACGAGGAGGGCTAATTCGGATTTGACTGACCTGGTCGGTTCCGTCTTTTTACGTGAGTATCCAGAGTGGTGTATGAGGCTGCGTCGCTTCGTCATCGTTTCCTTCAGTTTGCTGTGGAGTAGTTCAGCAACATGTACGGGTTTGTATGCTGAAGGATACTCCTTCGGTTTCCATGACCTTTGTCACTTACCGAGCTACCCCGGACTTTTTCAGTTTCTGTATTACCTGCAGTGTAAGCACAGAATCTATTTTCCTCTTCTAGTGGATGAATAGATGGAAGAGCCTTCTTTCCGGCGGTAGTGTTGCTGTTCTTTTCTTCCGACACTGAGGTATCTTTGCGGTGGCGTTGTTGTGTTCGGCCCAGTACGCACCTATATCGTTTTTGGAGGTCAAATCTCACCGGTACTGCACTACTTTTATCGGAGAACTTTTTGACCGGTGTTTCTTCCTCCGTCTCAGCCAGTCTTGTAAGACTGCGTCGAGGAGGGCTGGAGAACATTTTTGGTTCGAGAATTGACACTCCTCTCGTTACAGCGGAAGTCAACTAATTCTCTATAACCTACGCTTGTGTTGTGTCAGACATTATCATAGCTTTTGTCCTTCATAACAAGCACGGGGAACTGTGTTTTGTTTCCCCTGTTGCTCCTGCTTTTAGGGATCGTCGCTACGAGTTTATCACGTTTCCGGTATGTCGGACTCTCTATCAGGTTCTTACGACCGGGTGACTGTTATACTCGTAGAATGCTTCATTTATGAGTAATTTCAGCGACTTTTGTTTCTGATTGTTATTTCTCATACTACGATTCCAGCTGTCTTGGCAGCGTTTTGCGTACGTTTGGGCGTAATCTGGCTGAAGGACTCATTCCTCGGCCGCTGCTACTCTTTCTGCCAGCTTTTCTTCTAGAACGATCTCTCGGGTTGTTCAGGTGTCATCCCATCGTTCCACGTAATTTTTCTTCCACTCCCTGGAGTTTGATGGTTGCATGGAGTCGTTTGTTCATCCCGTCGCTTTCCGATGGGTACTGAGATTCACTCCAGACGTTGCAGTTCCGGAGCTGGTTTGGGCGCTGTATCGTTTTCAGGAGTGTTTTTCAGTCTACATGTATGACATCTAATTATAACCTTCTGTGATCATAGATGACTTATGTTTTTTTTATATTCCTGCAGTCTGGTAGCTTGTTACCGCTGGAGTTTGGCTGATACTTCACGGGAAACTATTGTCTAGGTCTTAGTGCAGCTGATGGGCTCTAACACCTAGTCATTTTTTTCCCCCAGACTTCGCTATTTTATGCACTGTCGTGTGATTCATGGAGTATGAACCGGATTTCGTCATCCCGGCATATCTACAGGTTCTACTCTTACGGATTTGTCTTTGGTTTATGTCTCCTTATGGCTTTTTCCGGAGTCCGTCTACCGACTCTGTTCTGCAGTCTATAATTGAAATCATGGCAGAGTTATGGGCCCTGATTAGAGCTCGCGCGTACAAACACGTGTTTTGTTTTGTACGGTGCCGGTTTCGGTCCCTCTTCTAGCAGGAAATATTATATATGTTCTTCCTAGCTTTCCAACTTCTCGTTTGGCGTACACGGACGTACCTGCGGAGGCTATTTCACTCTCGTTGGTATTGCTTCATCAGTTCAGGGCTGTACTGACATCCTGTTTCCTTTGGAGACTGTGTGGACGACGTTTTAGGACCGTATCTGGAGGTTTGCGATACGTTTGTTTGTCACCACCTATGGGATTGGATGTTGTTAAGACGGGATTGCTACACCCTGGGACCGTTGTGGTGCCCAGGCTGTTGGTCACTCGTCCATATCTATCAGGCATGGAAATTTTCTTCAATAAGGCTGATTGCAGACTTTTATCAAATGTTGAAATTTCAGACTTTTTTGAAGTAGATTTTACACTTTCCTGTGGTTACAATTCCCATGCCTGCTCTATGCACTAGACCTTCTTGTGGTTTTACCATTTTGTAAGTTGGTAAGTAATCTTGCTCTCCCCAATTTTTCAAAAAGAAGGGGGGGGGGGGGGTGAGATTTATGGGTCTAGTGTATGTCAGCTTTATTCACTGGGCCTGTAGTTACTATAGGCCGGATGAGTATATCAAGGACCGTATCGTCATTATTATACATTTATGGTCTTTGATTACTTCGCTGACTCCTGTACTCCCCTTCGCTTATGCTCGGGGTCCTTTTGTTTCCGACCACTCATTCCCTCCGTCCTGCTATGGTATTCTAGCAAAAAGTATGTGAAGGTAAGTTTAACAGCGCAAGAAATATGAAAAATTTGAAAATCAATTTTCCTATTTCTAAGCTTAAACTTACCTTCACATACTGTGATGGCCCTCCCAGCCTCCCCGCTGATGGGTTATTCACACTGCGTTGAATGGGGAAGAAGGAAGTGACGTGGTCGGTCACGTGGGATCTGGGTACTCGCGCATGGGCATTGGGGCAGTACAGGGACTATTTTTATTCTGTGGTAATATATTACAATTAGGCAATCGCGTAAGAACACGATAGCAAAAAGTATGTGAAGGTAAGTTTAAGCTTAGAAATAGGAAAATTGATTTTCAAATTTTTCATAATTCACCACTTCTTCAGCATGGAAATTGGACTTAGAAAAATTACAATCAAAATAGGCTGGAAAAAGCATGGAAATTGTGGACTCTGAAAATTTTTCAGAGAAATGAGTGTGGATTTAGAATATTTAAAAAAAAAAAAATAGAATATGCAAGATGCACTGTTTCTTGTTTTAATAAAATGGGCAGTAAATTTATCGATCTAGGAAATCAAGATGGTAAATCGGCGAAGATACCGTCTAGTGGTAACGCTGAAAAATGTGTGTGACCTGTTTATTGTTATTCTCCGAGATCTCCTATAACAATCCATTGACAACAATTCTGCTTTTTTGATTTAAACTTGATTGGCATTTGGTTCACATATATTTACAATCTTCGATATTTGGTTCATACACCATGTAAGAATCATGAGACAGTGCATACAATAGCCAAGTCTGGGGACAACAATGTGTCTAGAATTGTGCCTTTTCAGCGACACAAAGACCCAGATAATAGCTTCCTACATGAAGTATCGACCTGATATTTCCATCTCCCGACAAACCAGACTATTCGGCAGGAATATATGCAGAATTTTCTGGAGAAGAACGTTTACCATGAAGCATATCTGAGCTTTATTCTTATTCAGATAAGTAATATCAGACGGTGGTATGTTAATTCGACATAAAGACTGAACTGCTCAAATTTCAAATATGAATCATCCTCAACCCTGCCTATATTGGTCCAAACATGTACTTGTAAAAATTGGTAGCAAGATTTGTCATCACCAGAATGAACAATTGAAACCACAGTACCAGGTTTTAACTAATTTACTCTCCACATACAACCTGTAACCATCTGGGTCATCTAAACACGGTAAAACTGACCCTGGGATCGTGTGTATCCATTTTCAGCCTACTTTCTGCAATTATACAAGGGAATTCCCCGGAATCAAATGCACGTCATAAGCCAATCAGCTAAACTCAACCGACATAACCTCAACGTAACCTGCCATTTTCGAGTCATGTGCTGTTACACCTGTTCTTCAGAAACTTATTCACTACACTCAATAATGAGCAGGTTGTTCACAATGTTCTGTGATGTAATGTTCTGAGACGTTCACAACTCAATCCCGTTCAAAGTCATTTGGAAGGGCTCCTGCACATTTCTGCAGCTGAAGGTCTGCTGAAAGTCCATTTTGCCAAAGTGTGATAATTGTATATACTGTGGAATTCCTGATAATGTAATATAGTGTCTTTTAGTATTCCGTTAATAAGCTGACAATGAATATATTCAAGTGTTATGATGTTATGAAAATGGCATTGAAAACAATTATCTTGACAATTTGACACCAATAAATTAAACTAGAATGTGGCCTAACATACATTGATCCATATAATCATAGCAATTATTCATTTCATACAGTTGTTCAATATACAAAATGATTATTCTTATGTCTCATGACTGAATCTAGTGCCTTCATGTATCGAGTCAGAAATCCAGATATATTCTGCTACATGAATCAGTTGCCAAAACCAGTTATCTGCAGCAATACTGCATGAAGAAAACATGGAAAAACCCTGGACAATTCCATGGTGAGGACTGGACATTGTCCAGCCTCACAACCATGGAAACCCTGGACAGTGTCCATCCTTGTCCATGGAAACCCTGGACAGTGTCCATCCTCGTCCATGGAAACCCTGGACAATGTCCAGCCTCCCTCGTCCATGAAAACCCTGGACAATGTCCAGCCTCGTCCATGGAAACTCTGAACAGCTCGTCCATGAAAACCCTGTCCATGGAAACCCTGGACAACCATTTCCTGCCTTTCTCAAAACAAATTTTCATACCGTGGATTCAGAGCATGGAAAAACCATGGAAAACAGTCCGAATACTCCAGCCTTTTTCCAGCGTAAGTCTTTTCCATGCTTTTTCCATGGAAACCCTGGAATTTCTATAGCCGGGATATTTTGGGCCTATAATGGGCTGCTGCCTGGTCCTCTGGTAAAACGATGGACTGTTGCAATACCAGACAGACACAAAGAAAACACATCAAGATTTCCCATACTGTAGGCATAGGAAGGAGGGGAAATTTATGGATCACAAATTTACACCAAGAGTCCCGCATCAGTGCACCTATTGATCAGTTGGGGACATATTAGTTTTGGTAGACCTTTGTCTGAATTAAATCGGAAAAGGCGGATGGGACCTGATACCTTGAATATGGACGTTTAACATCATTGTACTTCTTGATCACGCACAGTCACTGTTATGTTTTGCCTTCATGTACTGTAATGGTTCATCTAAAGCTTAATCATCTAGTATTCAACCACAAACTAAGTTCTCTGACCCTGAAGTCAAACATATCGTATTGAATTGAATTGAACTGAAATGGAGTTTATTCTATATTGCTCCACAGAATTGTTGTGCAAAATAGATACCGATTGCTGAAATATGTATATGGGGAAAGTATGAATCATAGGTAAGTGGGTGATATACAATACAGTACATGTGATCTGAACAATAAATTTCAGTCAGTTTTCCTTCTTTTCCAGATTCATGATGGTGCTAGTTTGTCTCATATTTAGTGTCTTATCTACTATAGACCAGTACTCTGACTTTGCTGATGAAACATTATTCTGGATGGTAAGTGATAACTTTGGGATTATTACAAGAAGTGTGCCTAACCAAATTGATTTCTCTCAGTTACTCAGTTGTTGTATGAACTGTCCACAAAAAATGATATCATGATTTATATGGATATATATTTTGTATTCATTGTATTATCTCAATTGTATTAATTTAATAAACATACATTCTTTCGGGGAGCATTTACTATGGTATATGTTTGTATTTTCAGGAGGTTGTGCTAGTTGTATTTTTTGGTATGGAGTATACTGTGCGGTTGTGGTCGGCAGGATGTAGAAGTAAATACATGGGCGTTAGGGGACGGATACGTTTTGCTCGTAAACCCATATCCATTATAGGTAAGTCCCAAAGGGAGAGCCAAAGTAGCATTGGTGGATACAGCACTGATAGCAGATAATATGCACCATTCTCATTCTATTGGCTCATCTGTTTTGGTTCATCAGCTCAAACAAAATGTAATATTACTGGTTACTCTACAAATTGTTCCTCGTTTACTTGTGGATAGAATAGTAGGATCTCTGGATTGACCGCCCATTGGCAAATTTACTTTACAGATTCAGTTTGCTATCAATTCGATGGATTCAACCCTATATGACCCTATTTCCATTATTGGACTGTTCAGAGATAACTAGGGAAAGAATTGATTGGAAGACAGTGGATACTGAATAAATATGTCCGAGATACGTGAAAACCAGCTAAGATTGGTTAACATTAATATGACGGATATAATAATTTTATTGAAGACATGTACTCTGTTTAGTAGGTTTTCAGTCTTAGGGTATCCATTCCTCTTGACTTTGCCATGTAGTGTTATAAACCAGGAATTGAAATCAGGGTGCTGAAATCCCTAATTTTTAAAGATTTCTCTGACAACAGGGTGTCTACTTCCTATCTCTTGCTAATCTGCTAATACTTGGTGATTTGTTCATTAAACAGCACATCATTAAATTTATATGGAAATCAGAGGACATGGGGATTGTGGACATATATTATAAATTTTCTGGTCAATTTGTTTTGATCTACATGTAGAAGAAATTGACAACTGTACCGGTACTTCAAGATTTGTTTTGTTTAATTCCAGATTTTATTGTTGTTGTTGCATCTCTTGTTGTCTTCACCATTGGCTCTGAGGGTCAGGTATTTGCTACATCAGCTATAAGGTGAGGATATTGTGATTACATGACAGGAATCAAAAACAAATTAAATCTGCAGCTATCATTCCTTTTCTAGTCATATGTCCGTCCATATCTAATGTTGAATCAAGCAACATTACCCTACATCTAGAGAATTATAAAAGTATCTTTATAGTCCAGACACTAGTAATTAGGCCCTGCCAGTGTTTCATTACAATGTACCTTCTACTGTAGTTAGAGGAGAGGCCTTACAACAGTTGCTTTCTCAATTTATACCTTGTCAGATAGACATCAATCCTTTGGTACTAGAATTTCCTCCTTTTACAATATGGAGTACATAAACCCACCATCTCTTTGGCCCAAACTCTTTCACTTTTAGTCCCCCAAACCTACTGGGGAGGGTTGAAATTTTACAAATCACTAATAAGACAGCCTTAAATTTACAGAACAAAACAGTTAAATTCAGTCTTCAGTCTTTATTCAGTCAGTCGAAAATCAATCCATGGACCATTTTTGGAGCAAATAGTAATGTCCCTCGGACAACTCTCACTAAAAACGAAAGTTGAGAGCAATAGATCAGCCATCTGCTGTCAATGACCCGTGCACCCATTTTTCTGTAGGTAAAAAATTTCTGAAACTTCAGTATTTTTTTGTAAACTAGCATCCTCTGATAATATCTGAAAATCGGGCACTGAGAATTTATCTGTATTTCCTAATGTTAATCTTATGGGAGCCATTACTCAGTTACCAGCACAGCCAGCTGTGACGCAGGGTTGTCCGAGGCATTGAGGCGTAGAGAGTAGCAGCTCTGATATATCACCATGATGATACCGTAATTTGATACAAAATTATACTATAATTTGATACTAAATTCTTATAATAATAATAAAACTTTATTACCGAGGGTTTTCAGTGAGAGTTACAGTGCATTGACCTCGTGCATAAAACAGTAAACTTCTTTCAGACCATTAGCAGATATTCTCACCACATTGGAAGTGAATTTGCCTGGCTTCCCTTTCCTGGTTCCAGATTAATGATACACCCTTCATGATATTCATCAATCACAATGGTTAACTGACATCAGCGGGAATTATGGCTTCCTTTATATTTACTCGGTCATCCTCTATCAGTATGATGAGATATAGCTGCATGTACCTTGTCATGGATGAAGCAGTAAAGAGCACCGTAACAGTACAGTCACTCGTCAATTAACCAATCACCTGCCATCTACAGAGGGCCTGCAGCTAGGCTGTTCAACATCCCTGCAGCAGGAGTTGAAATGTGGAAACAAATGTACCTGTCCTTGTGACAGGTAGAAAAAATGTCCACTGGTCTAATCAGACAGACACCCAAAACAGTACAGTCTCTCTTCAATTAACCAGTAACCTTCAGGCCATCTACAGAGGGCCTGCAAGCTGTTTGACATCCCTGCAGCAGGAGTTGAAATGTTAAAACAAATGTACCTGTCCTTGTGACAGGTAGAAAAAATGTCCACTGGTCTCCTCCGACAGACACCCAAAAACAAATTTGTGGTGACTAATTGAACTCGGTTCATGAAACATAATTTTGCAATACTGAAAAAAAAAAATATAAATATTTTGCAGAAATGAATAAATCTTGGATAGCTTTTGGAACCAGCTATATTGCAGAATTATGTGTATTGACTATGGTTCTATCTTCAAATACAACTCGCAACTTGGTAGAGGCAGATCTTTAATTATGGACCAGAGGAAATGGTGAATATTGGTTACTATCGTATCGTAATTACAAAATTGGAATCACATAATTTTATTATACAAAATAATCACAATGCATTTGAATTAGATGTTGAATGTATAATATTTATGGGAGATAATTATTCTGAGAATTTTCTTTAGGACTATCTCTAAATTGAGCCTGATCATACATGTTGAAACACCAATTACTGCAGCATTACTGAGTTTATGCAATTGATGGCATGATGTCCATTATACTTCGTGCTTGCATGTGTAATATTTCTATTGGCAAATTAATGGGGAACAAATTCTTTCATAGCTTATGTTTAGTGGCACTCCAACCATACATCGTCTGGGGCAGCATCGTCACATAAACCTATGGCATCCTTATAGAACATACCTAGAGAGTAGCTGTCTGGTTCTTCACAAAATTGAAGTTATGTGTAGCAAATGTGACTAAGGATTGAGGTCTTTAATTCTAGGTTTTCAGGGTTCATCACCTGGTCAGCTTTTGTTCTGCCAATGGTTGGTTGAAGAAAGTCAGATCTAAGAGCTTAATAAGGGGTCTCTCCCAGTCATTCCTGGTATCAAATTACATATCCATGCTACAAAGGTACAATTGCCATGGACACTGGTCACTTGAGTATCTAGGTGGTACTGCTGACCATGAAATCCTCTAGTGAAGATCAGAATTAAATCTGCAATGGACATATAGATATCTAAGCCTGAGGGAAACATAATTGAGCAATTTAGAGATGTCCTGACTTAAGATTGATTTATTATATCAATATTGAGTTGAGGATATAGATTACAGTTCAGTGTTAACAAAGGGAGAATTTCTGTCCAATTAGTAACAGAAGTCAATAGAAAGCCACTTTCATATTGATTGAGTACATGTCAGCCCCGTCTCCCCCACAAACTCAAGTGGGGGCGTTATTCGTCAAACCATTTTGGATTTATCGGTAAAGCAAAGTACTAATTTGTATGGCAGAAAAATGGGTAGAAAATTCAATTATAGCTATTAGCATAGTTTCTCGGTTAATTGTCACTGATGTAAAATCGAAGAAGGAAGTGAAATCGCAATATCCTTCAATAATAGCAACAGTTCATCACAGTCTAGATTACAGATGTAGTTGTTTACAAGATTCTTGGAGACGACCAGATATTTTAATATAATGTACGCTCAGGAGAAGGCTGGACATTTAATTACTACTGCCATTCACCTCGCATTATTGCAAAGATATTGTGTACATGTGCCTTTTTATTGGGATTGAGACCCAGAAAAGTAGTTCGACCTGGCAGACTGACAGTCTTGCCTTTTTGTTCATTCTCTAGACATTCTGCAATGAATAATTTTAACCTGTCTGGGTAAGTGAGTATAGCTAATCACCCTGTAACTTAGCTAAGAATCATTGTCTCAAGAGTCTTTGACATGTTTGCTATTCTGAACCACAGAATCAACTTGGAATCACAATTTGCATAAAACATTATTTTGCTGGCCGTTTGTGTAACTTCTTCTTCGCTGGGACAATTAACATCATGGACAGTACATGTCATTCTCCAGAAATCTTTACAGGTGCGGGATTGTCACATTGACTCCTTGCTGTGTGATTTGATCCAGCAAATGGATTGAATCAGCTTCCTTGCACCAAGCCAATACATCCACATATCAAACTGGACTTTGCTATATTTGACCAAATTCCATCTATGGACCAAACAGAAGCCCTTGTATGTAAGGTGACATCGTCTTCCAGTAGCTTCATAAGGTGATGAGTGGCCTGATATCATTAACCCCCTCCCATGACATCTCTAAATTTGAATGAATTCAAGGTTAATAACATGTCATGTCTATTTATAAATTTACAACTTTCCCTTGAAGACAACTGATGGACTAATATACCAAGGCTGATGTGAAGTGTGAGCATCGAATTGACTTTTGTATTAAATGATAATGGGCTGTGATATGAAGGGATATTTTGTTGGGAACTATATTCTTTTAATGGTAGTGATTCTGTAAGACATTCTGGTGCTAAGGTAAAGTTGCACAAACTGGAAAGCAAGGGTGCGGGAAGCCAGATGCTTCTTAGGCAAATTTTGACACCATTCATTTTGCAGTTCGAAATTAGCATTGGGTTCAGGACTCATTAAAGTTCAGATTCTTAGCTACATGTGACTTTGTCTTCATACCATTAAGTTCACCTATAGTTTATAGCACATAAATCATACCTGATAGCACAATTACTTTGTCCTCCATCCCAGGCATGTTTTTTTTTAATATTGAACATTATTCAAATATTATTATATGTAAGGATTTACCTCGAAAATATTATTTGTAATTTTAATACGTGCAATTTTATTTGATGTATGCTGAAGAATTATGTTCAGAAGGACATTGCAGGGGTAATGCTTCGAGCTCTGGGTAGATAAAAGAATATATTAAAATATCCTGACATATTTTCTATTCATGTATTGAAATTGCAAAAAGGAGACAAAACCAACCATGCTATCACGGCTAGAAGTTTTCCAGGAAACTATTATGCATATAGCCATTTTATTCTTGATGTTAACAAAGAAACAAACTTGGCATTTCACTGATACTAAGGTGGTTCGCAGGTGTTTCTAAGAAGTTCACATATTTCATTTAAAATCTCATAATTTCTTGAGCCCCCCCCCCAATGCTGAACATAAAAATGCAATAAAAATAGCATCTATCATGTTTGTATTTTTGCATCAATTCATCTTCTTGTGAGATAAACATCATTCATCAATTTAAGAAGAAGAAAAAATACGATAACTGTAAAATTGTCTGAGTTATGAAAAGAAATATCTGTTTTGGGGGCAATGGTCACTGATGTTATATCAGAGCACTTCCAAAAAATTATATCACCTGAAAAGAGAAATGAAATATTTGTTTTGGGGGGACTGAAATTGCACAGAGAAATAGTTCATTTTTGGAGAAAATTTATGCTATTCCTATGCACCAAAAATATCAGTTAAAGTCAACAGAATTCTCCATTTCTTTACACATACATGTGAAAAAGTGAATAGTACAATATATCTAAAAGTGAGATATGGTATCAAATCAAATTTGTCGTAAATCTATATTTATACCACCCCGCGCCCCATTATTTTTTGTCATGAACTGTTGCTATTTTGAATCAAAATGCCACACATGTGTCTTACTTCCTTGAACATGAATAGTGAAAACATGGTACTATAACATTCCAAGATTTCAACAAAATCAAATTCGTAGTTCTCAATAAATCGCAGATATAAAAATGCAATAGGTGATTATTATTTTGACGTTCAGGGCAGCATACGTCCTGCCCTATGTGACATCGTGATGCCATCTACTGGCGAGGCGGTGAACTGAAACTCTCGCGAACCACCTTAATGTCAACGTTTGGCTGCTCGCTGAAAGGAGTTGGAATTCAGTGATCACAAATTTGTGAGCAGGGCTTGATCATGCAAAAAGTGACTGGCCACTAGCTGGTAGATCCAGTCAATGTTATATGTTATACATGTATTTATTGCATTCATAGTGAGAGTATGTACATTATCATAGCCCGTCTTCCTCCCAAAGCCATTCTCGATTTCAGTTATTGTTATTTGTAGCTGGACCTGCCAATAATTGCCTGAATGCCTATTACTTAAGTTTTAAATAATTTTTATTTATGTATCTTCGTTCCCTGAGGAATACTTGTGCATGTAGACGTAGCACACAGTGAATTATCATGAGTGTTCCACTAGACAATTGTCGATCGATGATTCGACAATTTCTCATGCAATTACAGCATATGACTTATGAGGCATTATTTGTCAAGGGCAGCATGTTGTCAGAGACTGTAGTTTGATCTTATAGTTTTGTGAAGGAGTCACTTGAGATTGCCACATTGAGTTATATTGACCTGTCAGTAATGTGTTCACTGATGATAATTCTCTATGTCTGTATTGATTTCAGAAACTGGTTGACTTCAACCTTAGATGAGAAATTAGCACTGCTAAGTTTTTCATAAGTTCAATTCCCCCAACCTGTATGTTTATACAGTGCATTTTTTTTATTGAAATTCATGGGGAGAGGGTGGCGGTGGTCCTGGGCAGTGAGGCAAATCCAATAATATCAATGCATTATTATAGATCTGTTGAGCCCAAGTCGTGATATACACATACCGTATAATGTTGCTGATTGCGTTGCTAAATTTTATTTCCTCTCACTCACTCTCTATATGTGGAGCTCAAACCCTGGGGATGGACAGCTGATTATTATAAAGGATTCAGAAATAAAATTATATTTTGATTAAATTGGGTAGGTTGCAATAGACCTTCAGCATTCAAAATAAGGGATAAAGTAATGGGATGACTAGACTTTAGTTTTACATAATCTGGGATTCTGTATGGTCTGATTCAATGATTCAGCCTTACTCTAATACATGTGATTACAGTCATTCCTCTAATAATTCAATCACAGGAAGTGAAATTCCCCAACATAAAATATGGGGGTGATCGAATTTATTAGAACATGAAGTGAACAAAATGGCCAAAAATCATGCAGATAATCCATTATTTCTTTGTTATTTCAAAGATTTAGAAAGTGATCAAATTTATTAGAACAGCCAATCAAGTTTTGTCCACAAAATTGGGGGTGGTTGTGTTTTGATAGGGAATTGAATTATAAAAGAGATTACCCTAGATAAGAATTCTATGGGAAATATCTGTATTTTCATAGCAAAAGCACATATTTGCTACAAAGTTAAATTGTTATTTTCTTTAAACTGCCTTAATAGTTTTATGGAATAATGCTAAATTAAAATTATAATAATAATAATAAATATGAGGGGTCACTAGGCTTTTCTTCAACACATTAGGATTCCAACATGGTCAACCGTGGTCATACATGTCAGCTAAAATGACCCCGTCATTCAAGTTAATGTTTTCTTTTTCTATTCAGTGTCAATCTTTATCCCTATTGTAGTAGATGCACAGAAACCTGTACGGTAGATATTAAAACTGAATTCGTCTGGAATCTCCTTAATGTCATGAAGATGCTGAGATGACAAAATTACAATGTTATCTCCCTGCGAGTTGAAAGGATGGGTGTACATGTATATTTGAAGAACTTCTGTTCCAACATTAATTTGCCCACTTCAGAAAAACAGTATGTATAACTGTATTCACCCTTCATTAATGAAACTTTAGTGGCTCTATAGAAAGCTTACCATAAAGTGAACCCTAGCCTGTTGAATTCAAATGTCTCGTTCTCAAGCAATCCATATACTTCAATTTCAGAGGAGTAAGATTTTTACAAATACTTCGTATGCTTCATGTGGATCGTCAGGGAGGCACTTGGCGTCTATTGGGTTCTGTAATATACCTCCACCGACAGGTAGGTCCATTCTGAGTACATGTGTGAATGATATGTGCTGTACATGTACGTCAATCCATCCAATATATGCGCATTCCAACTTCCTATCATTTCTAGAAGGAAAGGTCAGTCATGAAGCAAAATTGTATACTTAGGCATGACATGGCTGGAAGAATCAACTTGAAACTTGATGACATTTCATCCTTGTTCAATCCTATGATACCTGGGGCCGATTGTTCGACCAACGATTCAACTAACACCGCTATTAGCGCCAAACCACTATTGAATTTAAACCTTGGATTAGGCAGATTTAATCCTGTATTAGCGCTAAAAGCGCTTCGAACAACCGGCCCCAGGCCAAATGAAACTGACAGGTGGGAATTAAAACAAAAATCAGTCAGTTAACAGACAGGCTGTTCTTTGTTGCTGTTCTTTGTTGTCTGAATAAAGTGCAACTGAGCCATTACCTGAAAATCTGGCATCACTCATGTAACAGGCCATCAGTTGAATTGTAAAGTAGGATCACTGAACTAGCCCAGCCATAAGGGGAAGATGATAGAGCCATAATTTGGTGTGTCATGCTACATACAGAACTACATACACATCTCAATGCATCTGCATCATGCACTGTTCTCAAGGAAAAAGTCTCAGCCCTGTTTTTAACCAGACATGCCAGATAAAGCTTGATTTATATATGCCTTCTCAATCCTGGTCTTGGTTGACCATTATTTTGGTGTTGGATTACATGACTGGTGAGTGTCAGTCGAAAATCGACTGACACCTTTTCACCTGTGTAGTTCAATAATGGTGGATTAAACTGTACTTAATCCCACAATGCACTACAGGTCATCAGCTTCAACGTGTAGTACTGGAGGCCTTTCTAAGTCCACGTAATTCCAAACAGTCACAAGATCTATCTACACAGCATGACCAAATAATAATACATGTATGAGATGCATACAATCTCTGCCCAATCTATCCATGTTTGACAAACTCGTTCATATAACAGCCATCATCCATGGCCATGTTTATTTATGTCTGCCTTGTTCATACTTGACGTCTACCCAGTATATATATATACACACACATAATAAGCCCATTTCATATACAGGTATGTGCATAATAATTGGAATTGTTCGATATGTGCGGTCATGTTTCCTATAATCGATAGATGAATGCCTATACCCTGTCCATTCATTATCTCCTTGTAATCCATATATGAGATTACCCATCACGACAATGTGGTACGTGCAAAGATCAATAGGTGCATGTATGTACTATTGTGCTCCTGATCAGTATCCAATGATTGGAGAATATATACATTTTGCCTGCCGTATCCACCATGAAAAGTTATGTAAATAAGCCCCAAATTTGTAACCATAGTGACAATGTTTGAAGAGTTTTATTTCCATCTATTGGGCAATATTTTCTATATCAAAATTAAATATTGGAAATTCTCTCCTGGAATCTCAGTTCATGCTTTGCAAATCACTCGCTCTTCAATTTGGGGAAAACATCCCATAGCAATCAGTTCCCATGGTAACTTTATGGCACTAATATCCTATTTAATTTTGTAGAATAGTCAGAAGTGACCAGGTTTGAAAAGTTGTTTAAACAAGTAGTATTTTATTCCAATAATGAATTTGGGGTTGGTGCAGACTTGCGCATTATCAGCACTTAAGTATAAAAATGACCACAAAGTTGGCTGCATAAGATCTACAGCGACAGACTAGTCCAACTAACGGGGAAGCTTAATAGGATTTTGATTAAAGATGTTGATAAAGGTACATTTTCAAAATTCATAATGTGTAATTCGCTGATGATCAATTCACAAACCTAATAGCAAAATGTTAAAACCTTTAACTTTACTCTTTTCATATATTTACAGGAATTAATCACCACATTGTATATAGGATTTTTGGGCCTTATATTCTCATCTTATTTTGTGTACTTGGCGGAGCGTGAAGACGGGCGTAAAGATTTCTCCAGCTATGCAGATGCCCTCTGGTGGGGTGTGGTAAGATCACTCGTTCTGTCAACCTTAAAAAAAGTGTTAAAGAAACCCCCACTTCAATCAATAATAATGAAGTCCTAGAATTGTTGAATCGTCAGCCTTGTCTATGTAATGTTTATACTGAGATTAATCACCATACCATTTGTTTACGTTGGCAATACTGGATTAGTCCATTCACAGACATTCTCCAGTGTTTACATCTCAGAGACATCTTCAATAATGAAACAATATCTGAGATTCAACTAAATGCGAATTAATTCCTGGGCTTTTGACAAACATGCTGGTGTCTTTATTGAATGAACACATGTCTCATAATTTGGATATTAATAATTTACGCAAGGTATATTGTTTACTGTAAACAGAGTAGGATTATATATTATATATATATATAGAATTCTTTGTTACCTTCGCAAGCCCTGATTGAAACTACCGTTGAGGGTTCGCTGATTCTGTGTGGACAAACAAACAAACAGATGGCCTCAAAAACAATACCGTCACCTCTCGCGATGATGGTAATAAACAGCGGAGGAACTCGAATGTCTATGATCTAAAGCATCAAATTATAGTTCCTGTGGATTTGCTCATTATTAAAATGTCCGGCTTATCAGAGGAGTGAAGTGTGACAGGAATTGTGTGGTTGTCATAGTAACGATTGACTTTGTGGCTATTTTTAGTGTTTACTCGCTGCTCGACTTGCTTGTAATTGTGTCTGAAAGTCTCATTAGTTAATACCTTGTTATAGCTGCATACACTCCACTCAATCTACTGGTAATGATTGTGTTCAAGTTTGAGGAGTAGTAAATGTGACAGCTCCTGGAATATATCTACATCTACTCCATTATTTCATTGAGTGACTTTCGTTTAGAGAAGCTGTGAATGGTACCCTTCTAGCCCTAGCTAGACCCGGTTTCCCAGTGGTGCACAGCGGATCTGCCACCATGTTTTAAGAGAATTGAAATAACCTGTCTGTCAACCAGATGCGAAATGATGTCCTCCATCACTAATTTTACACAATAGATAATTGATGAGTTGCAACTATATGACAGTGGTGGTTGAGTATTAATGTAGAAAATAAACTAATTGATGACCGTGCAGTGCCACTTCACCATGATGTGATTCATTTGTTGCGCACTGCACTGCTCTTATTTTATTTCCTTTTATGTATATATTTATTTATTTTGAGAAGAAAGGATTCTTCAAAGTTTATATCGTTCTTGACCAAAATAGTATGTACCAAGACTAAGTATCACTGTTAAGTGACAACTGTAGAGATATGTGAATGGATTTTGGAACTTGATCTCATCCCACTGCAGATATTGTTGCAATAAGTAAAGTTGGAAAGAAACAATCTTGATGTATTAATATTCCATTAATCCGACTAAATAGGGGAGCTAACTGCTGTAAAACTGTCAATCAACTGTGCAATGTAATATGTTGCTTTACATTTCCTGATTATCTCCCCTGATGTGATTTATGATTATCTCCCTTGATGTGACCATGATGTCAAGTCTGTAAATGGTATGAAAATGGAAATAAATGTGACAGGAACCAGACAAAACATTTTTTTTTTTTTAAATATTGTCTGTATCATTCATCTGCCAAATTTTTCACTAGAATGAGATGCCATCTAAAATATTTGATCACCCAAATGTTAGGCCCTTACCGGTATGTTGTGGCATCTGCCAGTGTCATTTTGTTTTGCATATAAGTTTGTATGTTTTACATCAGAGGAAGGTAGCTCTGAAATAAGAATGACAATATATAAATAGTAGCCTCAAAATGTTTTGCCTGTTTTTGGCTAAATAGTTCTGATTCAATTCTCTTAAATCATATGAAACCATTATCTCTATTTATAGAAGGAGGCAATTAATTTATTGATATCTATATTTCCAGATAACTGTGATGACAATAGGATATGGTGATAAAGTTCCTCAAACCTGGATGGGGAAAATTGTGGCCTCCTGTTTTGCTGTATTTGCCATCTCCTTCTTTGCCTTACCTGCTGTAAGTCGCTATATTTCCTCAAGCCTGCCCGTATAGTTATATCATCATCATTGATATTAATTCTAGTAAGTTTGTATTTCTTATAGATTGATTTAAAAGCCTAAAAGCAGTTCAGTCTACATAAGAGTTATTCCCTTGGAATTAAAAAAATACATGTAAGTAATTTTATTTTAAAACTATTGTCCAAAGGATTTTTATCACTATTTTTTTTTTGCCAAAAATCCGTTGTAGATTTAGTGTTGTCATTGAAAAAATTGTAAAAATGTTTTTGTATTTGTGCACTATTATTGCCGTCTGAAATTTGAGCCTTCAAAATACAGCAAATTGTGCTTTGCACTTTGATGATTGTATTCTGTGTCGCACAGCATATTAACATTTACGAAATGAAAAGCCATATTTGTGCAGACTATATGGCTGTACAAACGGACTGATATTGAAAAGATGTGGTAAGTTTTTTTCTTCCTTAATGTTTTTGTATTTGTGCACTATTATTGCCGTCTGAAATTTGAGCCTTCAAAATACAGCAAATTGTGCTTTGCACATTACTCAAAAGAGAAATTACATCATGATCCAGAAAAAAACAGGTGGCTGCAAAACTGAAACAAAACCAGACATCACCGTAGTCAGTAATTTAGTACCAGTATTCACCGGGAATATAAAATGTGTGGCAGGTTTAGCCGATTTAAAATTCAATGATGGATTTGAAAACCTCAAAAGATTTGCACAGGGGATTCTAGGTTCAGGCTTTGCTACAGCAGAAAAAGAGACAGAAACATTTTAACCGCCAGGTACTAGCAGCTGCCACTCTTATACAGGTAAAAGCATCTGAAATGGTCACTGGAAAAAGATGGGTGTTGATTTACCAGGAAATGCTGACACATATATATTTGACATTTCGTAAAATTACCTCAATTAAATATGTATCTACTTAAATTTCCTATGTGTCCAGCATTATAGGATCATGGCAAATATAAATACATTAATGTCTTTAGTTTTGTATTAAATGTTAATGGGAAATTGCACAACATGATTTGCCGAGATTTGCTGCAACTTTTCTTACAACCCACTATATTAACCGCAGTCGTGACATTGTGCTGGACTTTGTACTGGTAATAGTCAATCCGACTCGAGATTAGTTGCAAGCATTGAGGACACATATACATGTAGAACAACTTAAAATTAGAATCAATGCTGGGATATATTATAATAATATTAATTCACACATTAAACAGTAACTAGGGTGTATAGCTGCATGGTTAGAAAATACTTCAATCCAGACAGTCAATCCAGTAATTTTTATGGATGGTTGTTCTAAAAATTGTCAATTTCAGGCATTTATCTCAACCACATAATTATTGGGTTGGGCCGTCAGTCAACACCAGTAGACCAATGTATTCACAAGTCGACCATTAGATTTTTCACTCATATAATTGTTAAGTCCGATGCTACAGGTTCAAATTGATATTAGTGTAGTCTATATGTAGATCATGATAAAAAATGATTTTGATCCGTGATTTTGAGTCTTGAGTCTCATTAATACGGCAATATATGTGAAGGTGTAAATGCCTATTCGCAGGCTAATATATATACAGCTACCGGAGATGACTTGATAACATGATGTCAAGTGGTCACCTGACCACTAAGCTCATTAGCAGATTCAGTGGGGGCTATTGGGCTACAGAGCTCGCAATAAAAATCTTAAATATGACTACTGAGGACAAAAATAAATGAAAAATTTATGAAATTAAGAGTGACACTTCCAGAAAAAAAAAATGTGATAAAATCCTTTAAATATTTAAAGAATATGAAATAAAGGAAAACTTATTTAATTTCACCCTTTTTACCCCTCGGCCAAAATTTGGCCGAAGGGTATTGTCGTCGTCATGTACGTCCGTCCGTCCGTCCGTCCGGCCGTCTGTCCGTCTGTCCGTCTGTCCGTCACACCTTTCTCGTTACCAAGATATCTTTAGAACGACTTACCCTAGGCACACCAAACTTGCATTGCACATCCATATGCTCGTGCCCCAGAACCCTATTGAATCTGGGCCTGATTGGTTGGAAACTTTGGCGGCCATCTTTAATTTATGCGAAATCATCACCGCTTTCTCGTTACCAAGATATCTTTAGAACGACTTACCCTAGGCACACCAAACTTGCACTGCACATCTATATGCTCATGACCTAGAACCCTATTGAATCTGGACCTGATTGGTTGGAAACTTTGGCGGCCATATTTAATTTATGCGAAACCATTAATCTTGTGTATCTCCGGTACCATTTCACTGTTCAGTGTGAAACTTTGTGTAGATCATCGATGCATCAAGAAACTTCAAAGGAATGACCAAACCAGTTTCCCTGATTCGGTGGAAACCTTGGCGGCCATCTTTAATTTATGCAAAATCTTTAATGATATATATCTTTGATACCATTCAAGTGTTCTTTACGAAACTTGGTATACATCGTCGATGTATCAAGAGACCTTCAATGTATAACCACATCAATTCCTCTGAGTGGCGGGAAGGATGGGCGGCCATCTTTAATTTATGCAAAATCATTAATGATCTTTATCTCTGATACCGTTCAAGTACTTGATGTAAAATTTGATATACATCATCGATGCATCAATAGACTTACGATAAATGACAGTTCTGGTGTTTCTGATTGGGCGGAAACCTTGGTGGCCATCTTTAATTTATGCAAAATCTTCAATGATGTATATCTTTGATACCGTTTCAGTGTTCTATATGAAACTTGGTATACAGCATCCATGTATTAGAAGACTTGCAATGAATAACTACATCAGTTCTCCTGAGTGGTGGGAAGGATGGGTGGCCATCTTTAATTAATGCGAAATCATTAATGATCTCCATCTCTGATAACTTTCAAATGCTCGATGTAAAATTTGCTATGCATCATCGATGCATCAAGAGACTTATGTAATGAATACCGGTTTCTCTGATTGGATGGAAACCTTAGAGACCATTTCTTATTACAATTTTTTTCATAATCTGTATATTTGTCACTTGACTGCTTGGTGTTCCTGAAGTCTTGGTTCAAATTGAATACATTATGAATGGCTGGCGCCCAGAGCCGAGGGGTTTTCTGATGCGCAGCTTCGTATTTTAAATTAGGTACTGGTACTGTACATTATATATTTGCACAGGGGATTCTAGGTTCAGGCTTTGCTTTGAAAGTACAGCAGAAACAGAGACAGAAACATTTTAACCGCCAGATACCAGCAGCTGCCACTCTTATACAGGTAAAACTACCCTTCCAAGTCCCCTGGATTGTGTTCAGAAACTTTTCCGATAATGCTTTCATTTCACTTCCTGCTACCCTTGTAACAGGTTGTAACACTGCCGTATAGCAGATTCATCGGGAATTGTTCCCAAGGAGACAAACGGGACGTCCTTGTATGTTTGAAACGTTTTCACTCCACCCCTCTCCCCCCAGTTATACACCCTTACTCGTGTAGCAGTAGCTCCCTACTGTCCATGTAACATAGTTATCTCTAGGGAGACAAATAGGGACGGGACATCCTTGAAGTAAGGGTTTAAAACATTTTTACTGTCCCCTACCCCCCCCCCCCTCCCCCCATACTCCATACATAAAAGAAGGTAAAAAAACTGTCAGCAGGACTTCTTTGATATGCAAATGACCAATTAGGCCACACAGAACAACAAGTATAGATTCCTTTGAAATTCCTGGCATTATAGTTGTTTGAAGCTTGAGGCTATATGCTCAGATAACCTTGAACTTTAGGAACCAAAATGAGGATGGAAACAGTCAGAAATTTCCACTTTTTGTATGGAGAGGTGGTGAGTTCGTATCGTGTGAGCAAACCCTTGTTGTAAAATGAAACAGTCGGATGAGGCTGATTAGGAAAGTGGTCAGGCAGTGTGTCAGTGAGTGTTAGTACTATGACTGACCAGGAATCTAATCTTCTGCTTTGGTTACATAGATTGTTCTGATTATGTGTACATCTAATCCAGAATTGTGTCAATCATGAAAATATATTGTCTTATTTTAAGATAGATCTGCTGCACTAATCCCTTATTTTAATTGTTAAATTACGTGTCCATAATTGATGTTTTGTTGACAGTGTTTGTGGCGATGTTATGCATCTCATCCATCATCTCAATCAGACGCCACTTGGAAAATTCACATCCACGATGACTCCCATGAAGAAACCATGATTGCTCGAATGGCAAGGCGAGCTAGTCTAACACTACGTAAACGACGTCTGTCCAAATCTAAAGAGTTTGGCAGCATGAACCATCACCTGCCCAGGGATAGTGTCACATCTATATCATATATGGATGAAAAATCAGGTGTGTTTCCACAGATATATTATGCAGTATAATTAATACAGCCTATGCACTAAATTTTTTATTATGTCTCCCCCAACTATGTTGGGGGGAGACATCTAGTGTTTGTGCTGTCTGTCTGGATGGATGGATGGATGTCTGTCTGGATGGATGTCCGTCCGTCCCCTTACCTTGTCTACAAGATATCTTGAGAACTACTGGACGAAATTTCACCAAACTTGGATGGAAGCTTCAGTGGGATAGCCCCCTCATTTGATTAGGTTTTGGTGTGTGTGCGTGCATTCATCCATGTCCGGTGTCCGTCCGTCCATCTACTTGTACATGTATATACAGGCCTTGTCTGCAACATATCTTGAGAACTACTTGACGGAAGTTCACCAAACTTGGATGGAAGCTTTATTGAGATAGCCCTCTCATCTGATTAGGTTTTGGTTTGTGTGTGCATTCGTCCATGTTCGGTGCTGGTCCGTCTGTCCATGTACTTGTACATGTATATGTATATACAGGCCCTTTCTGCAAGATATCTGAAGAACTACTGGAAAGAATTCACAAAACTTGGATGGAAGGTTCATTGGGATAGCCCCCTCATTTGATTAGGTTTGGGTGTGTGCGTGCATTTATCCATGTCCATCGTCCGTCCATCTAATTGTTCATGTATATACAGACCTTGTCTGCAAGATATCTGGAGAACTATTCGACGGAATTTCACCAAACTTGGATGGAAGCTTCATTGGGATAGCCCCCCGTCTGATTAGGCTTTGGTGTGTGTGTGCGAGCGTTCGTTCGTGTCCATCCATCCGTCCATCTACTTGTACATGTATATACAAGCCTTGTCTGCAAGATATGTGGAGAGCTACCTCACGGAATTTCGCCAAACTTTGGTGGAAGCTTCATTGCAATGGGCTCATCTGATTAGATTTCGGTATGCATGCATGCGTTCGTTTGGGTATGTTGTCGGTCTGCCTTTCCATCTACTTATACATGTATAGACAGGCCTTGTCTGTAAGATATCTGGAGAACTACTGGACGGAATTTCCCCGAACTTGGATGGAAGCTTCATCGTGATGGCCTCTGGTGAACTTCACCAGACTTGGATGGAATCTTTATTGGAATGGCCTCCGCATCTTATTATGTTTTGGTGTGCGCGCGTGTTTGGTGTTCATCCGTCTGTCTACTTGTACATGTATAGACAAGCCTTGTCTGTAAAATTTCCCCGAACTTGGATGGCAGCTTTATCGTGATGGCCTCCTCTTCTGATTACATGGAACTTCTTTACGGTACAGCATTATACTATAGTTGTGGCTCTTTTATGTTTTGCATCTTTCCTATAATGTGATCAGTTTCAAAATAGTTGATGCTTCACAATTACATGTATTTCACATTGGTTGGACGCTGTAGATGTCGGCAATCCACTCATTGCTATATAAATCCCGACTCCTCACTGGGTTACTGCAACAATGAAAATCGCCTCTTTGTAATTAATATTTTTAGATGCGCAGCTCTGTTTAGGATATTTATTGCTACATTCATTTCATAGCACTTTCGCTTAAATTATGTGCCCACTCAAGGCAAGGTGGGAGGTTGGGGGAGATGTATGTTTTTGCTTAAAAAAACAACCAGCATAGGCTTCATGCCGGAGCGGCAACTAAAGGGTCAAAGCGGAACCTCTAGTTTTAAAAAATTTTCACCAATTTTATCAAAATTAATTTAACATTAATTAACTAGTTTCCACATCAAAACCTGATTCTGGAAAATCTACCTCTATTGATTAATAATAAACTCTTTATTCCTTGCCTTCTTATGACTTTAAATGGAGGTTTTTAGAATAATTAAAAATTGAAATTGTTTGATAGATTGATGTAAAATTTACCCATTTGACATTCATGTTGGTCAGTTTCATGAGCAATAGGCAACAATTATTCTTGTTTTACAGTCAATAAGACTTGGATGACGTGTCAACCCATCTTAGCTTCTCTTGCCATTCTTTTTCTGATTATCTCCCTTGATGTGATTTGTATTTATCTCCCTTAATGTGATGTTATTGTACAATTTAGGAAACTACAATATATGATCCCTTGATGTAATTTTACCATACAATATAGAAAAACTGACAATTACTGTGATAGACACCATATATCTAGAATAAAATTGAAATATGGTCTGGTTTGAAACCATGGTATCAGTAGTTTGCATGGTTGTTTTTTATTAATAATGAAAATGTTAGAAAAATATATCAAGAGAACTAATTCCAATGGATGGTCTCAGAATATTCCTCTGCCTTAGGAATTCTCCAAGACAGAAGAAAGTGTGGTTGTTTCGATGCAAAATGTTCATAACACGTCTTCACATTGTTTCATTCCAGCTATCTTTCAATTTTTACCCCTCGGCCAAATTTAGTCTTGAGATATTGTTGTCATTGTGTTAATCCTTCAGTCGATCTGTAGGTCCATCTCCATTTTCTCATTTATAACACCATACCTAAAAATGAAAATGTCGAGGCATACCAAATTTATATTGATGGTCATGAAGCAGAAGCCTATTAAAAGTCAGGATGCACCTTTTTTTCTGGGTTATCCAGCCAATGTCTGTGTATTTGTCACCGAAAGCCTTTTGTAGCCATCTCAATAATGATTAGGCCTAAGTTACTGAACTCGCAAGTCTATTCAACAACAGTGATCTTGCCCTATTATCCCAAGTTCCTTGGGTCAAAGTATACCTGTATTCCTCATAACACTATAGTCATGGGAATATTAAACTATGGACCGCACCAGCACTGTAGGCCTAGACTATATATGCCATTCTTACATGATATACACCTGGTCAGTGATTTCACCCTATTTTCCAAAGGTCATTGGGTAAAAGGTCACTTTTCTCTCATAATAATTCTGAATTTGGAGGACAAAATTTAGACTGCAGTGTTGGCGAGTCATGGCCTTATTGCCAGTCCCACTGCGGGCAGGTCAGATGTAATTGGAATAGCAAATTTTGAAAGTTTGAAGTTTCCGTGACACTGAAACCTGGTTGATCAACGGGCCATGGTATAGTTGCAGCTAGGTCACCTTCAATAACCTGAACCAATATGTATTCATGTCCATTTTTAGCCCACCATCACCAGATGGTGGGCTGTTCAAATCACTTTTCGTCCGTGGTCCGTCGTCCGTCGTCAGTCCGTCCGTAAACCGCGATTTCTCAGGAACTACTGCATGGATCTTTTTCAAATTTGGTACACAGGTTCCCCTTGGGGTCTAGTTGTGCAAGAAACCTTTTCTGGTCCGATTCGAAAATCCAATATGGCCACCAGGCAGCCATCTTGGATTTCCCCATGGAACCTTGTTACCGCGATTTCTCAGGAACTACTGCATGGATCTTTTTCAAATTTGGTACACAGGTTCCTCTTGGGGTCTGGTTGTGCAAGAAACCTTTTCTGTTCCGATTCGAAAATCCAATATGGCCACCAGGCAGCCATCTTGGATTTCCCCATGAAACCTTGTTACGCGATTTCTCAGGAACTACTGCATGGATCTTTCTTCAAATTTGGTACACAGGTTCCCCTTGGGTCTAGTTGTGCAAGAAACCTTTTCTGGTCCGATTCGAAAATCCAATATGGCCACCAGGCAGCCATCTTGGATTTCCCCATGAAACCTTGTTATCGCGATTTCTCAGGAACTACTGCATGAATCTTTCTCAAATTTGGTACACAGGTTCCCCTTGGGGTCTAGTTGTGCAAGAAACCTTTTTTGGTCCGATTCGAAAATCCAATATGGCCACCAGGCAGCCATCTTTAATTTCCCCATGAAACCTTGTTATCGCGATTTCTCAGGAACCACTGCATGGATCTTTCTCAAATTTGGTACACAGGTTCCCCTTGGGGTCTAGTTGTGCAAGATATGTTTTCTGGTCCGATTCGAAAATCCAATATGGCCACCAGGCAGCCATCTTGGATTTCCCCCATGAAACCTTGTTATCGCGATTTCTCAGGAACTTCTGCATGGATCTTTCTCAAATTTGTTACACAGGTTCCCCTTGGGGTCTAGTTGTGCAAGAAACCTTTTCTGGTCCGATTCGAAAATCCAATATGGCCACCAGGCAGCCATCTTGGATTTCCCCATGAAACCTTGTTACCGCGATTTCTCAGGAACTACTGCATGGATCTTTTTGTCCCCCACCACGTAAGTGGGAGGGGGACTTGGAAATGCTACCCGTCCGTCCGTCTGTCCGTGCGTCCTTCCGTCCGTCCTTCCCAACCATGTTGTGAATGCGATATCTCGAGAACAATTCAACTCATCAACTTCAAACTTGGGGGGTGACTTGACAACAATGAGAGGATGGCTGGGATTGTTTTTCACCAAACTGCGTTATCCAAGATGGCCACCGTCAGCCATCTTAAGATTCCAACCATCCCAAAAATGTTGTGAACGCGATAGCTCGAGAACAGTTCAACTGATTGACTTCAAACTTGGGGGGTGACTTGACATCAGTGAGAAGATGGCTGGGATTGTTTTTCACCAAACTGCGTTAACCAAGATGGCCGCCATCGGCCATCTTAGATTCCAACCATCCCAAAAATGTTGTGAACGCGATATCTCGAGAACAGTTCGACCGATTGACTTCAAACTTGGGGGGGTGACTTGACATCAGTGAGAAGATGGCTGGGATTGTTTTTTACCAAACTGCGTTATCCAAGATGGCCACCATCGGCCATCTTAGATTCCAACCATCCCAAAAATGTTGTGAACGCGATATCTCGAGAACAGTTCAATCAATTGACTTCAAACTTGGGGGGTGACTTAACATCAGTGAGAAGATGGCTGGGATTGTTTTCACCAAACTGCATTAACCAAGATGGCCGCCGTCAGCCAGATGGCCGCCGTCAGCCATCTTAGATTCCATCCATCTCCAAAATGTTATGAACCCGATATCTCGAGAACAATTCAACCGATCAACTTCAAATCTGGGGAATCACTTCACATCAATAAGAAAATGACTGGGATTGTTTTTCACCAAACTGCATTAACCAAGATGGCCGCCGTCAGCCATCTTAGATCCCATCCATCTCCAAAATGTTATGAACACGACATCTCGAGAACAATTCAACCGATCGACTTCAAATCTGGGGAGTGACTTCACATCAATAAGAAGATGACTGGAATTGTTTTTCACCAAACTGCGTTAACCAAGATGGCCGCCGTCGACTATATTTTAACAATATAATCGACGTTGTTATGAACAAGATATCTCGAGAACAATTCAACCGATCGACTTCAAATCTGGGGAGTGACTTCACAAGCCGCCGTCAGCCATCTTAGATTCCATCCATCTCCAAAATGTTATGAACCCGATATCTCGAGAACAATTCAACCGATCGAATTCAAATCTGAGGAATGACTTCACATCAATAAGAAGATGACTGGGATTGTTTGTCACCAAACTGCATTAACCAAGATGGCCGCCGTCAGCCATCTTAGATTCCATCCATCTCCAAAATGTTATGATCACGACATCTCGAGAACAATTCAACCGATCGACTTCAAATCTGGGGAGTGACTTCACATCAATAAGAAGATGACTGGAATTGTTTTTCACCAAACTCCGTTATCCAAGATGGCCACTATCAGCCATCTTAGATTGCATCCATCCCAACTATGTTGTGAACGCGATATCTGGAGAACAATTCAGCTGATTAACTTCAAATATGGAGCGTGACTTTACATCACTAGCTACCCATCCGTCCTTCCTTCCCTCATACCGTCCTTCCATCCCAACCATCTTGTGAACGCAATCTCTCAAGAACAATTCAACCGATTAACTTCAAACTTAGCGGATGGCTGGGATCTCAGAAGAAAGTCACTCATTTTTCGGCACAACTGTGCCACCGGATGATCTTTCTCAATCACGCTGTCCCCTTCCTTCCATAGACAATTTGCAACATTGTCCTTCACAATTATATCTCCTTCACATCAACAACACCCCACTCCTAGCTACAATTTACCATCACACAAAATATATATGGTGATGATATCCCCTGTGTGTGAGAAGCCCATTTCCAGACAAGCTTTTTGGCGGGGGACCTGCTAGCTACTCAGCTTGTTCAAATTTGGTACACAGGTTCCCCTTGGGGTCTAGTTGTGCAAGAAACCTTTCCTGTTCCGATTCGAAAATCCAATATGGCCACCAGGCAGCCATCTTGGATTTCCCCATGAAACCTTGTTACCACGATTTCTCAGGAACTACTTCATGGATCTTTTTTTCAAATTTGGTACACAGGTTCTCCTTGGGGTCTAGTTGTGCAGGAAACCTTTTCTGGTCCGATTCGAAAATCCAATATGGCCACCAGGCAGCCATCTTGGATTTCCCCATGAAACCTTGTTATCGCGTTTTCTCAGGAACTACTGCATGAATCTTTCTCAAATTTGGTACACAGGTCCCACATGGGGTCTAGTTGAGCAAGATACCTTTTCTGGTCCGATTCGAAAATCCAATATGGCCACCAGGCAGCCATCTTTGATTTCCCCATGAAACCTTGTTATCGCGACTTCTCAGGAACCACTGCATGGATCTTTCTCAAATTTGGTACACAGGTTACTCTTGGGGTCTAGTTGTGCAAGATATGTTTTCTGCTCCGATTCGAAAATCCAACATGGCCACCAGGCAGCCATCTTGGATTTCCCCATGAAACTTAGTTATCGTCATTTCTCAGGAACTACTGCATATGGATCTTTCTCAAATTTGGTACACAGGTTCGCCTTGGAGTCTAGTTGTGCAAGATACCTTTTTCGGTCCGATTCGAAAATCCAATATGGCTGCCAGGTGGCCATCTTGAATTTCCCCTTGAAACATTGTTATCATGAATTCTCAGGAAATATTTCATGGATCTTTCTGAAATTTGATTCACAGGTCCTACATGGGGCCTAGTTGTGCAAGATACCTTTTTTGGTCCGATTCGAAAATCCAATTAATACGGTATTCCTGGCGGATCAAACGGTGGGGCATATTCTATATATTGACTATAGAGAATATCCATATCTTCACCTTCCAGATCAAGGAGTTCAAATAATTCGGAATTAAAATGTATTTCTTCAAATTTTAAATCAGTTTTCTTTAGTCCACGCAGTTGCAAGTCAACTGCTCCACCCTTTCGTCTGCCAGCGGGTCAGCTACATGAAGGGACATCACTCTTGTGACACAAGGTCACAACTCGACAGCTGTAAACTACTGCATGTTTCGATCGAAGGGAAATAATCAAGATTCAGACACTTTCAAATTCGAAGTTTCAACATTACTGCGCAGACCAGATCACTTCAGTATTAAGTATTGTACCATCTTACTATTTTCGAGCATGGTATCTGGTACCTAATTATAAAATCTTAAGTATGCCAAAGTGTCAGAGATTTTTCTTCGATTTCAGTACCCAATGATGACACGTGCAAAAAAATAAATAAAATACAAATACTGCAAAACGAAGACGAAGGATCCTCCGTACATATACATTCACTTTCAGACTAACTTTGCTCATTTCTCTTGTACTATAACAACCGACATAAGTACAGTGTCTAGAAATCTTGAACTCCTGAAACTTAGAAAGATTATATCTTGGGGTTTTCCACTGTCCCTTTTTCGATCTTTTTCGCTCAGATTCGAAATTCTGTAAACAAAATTACAACTCAATCGTCTTAGTAACAATGGACAAAAAGATCATCTTGTCATTAGCTTACAATTATCGGACAATGGTGGGCGCCAAGATCCTTCAGGATCTCTCTCTCGTTATTGGACAGCCTTGAAATTATTTCATCATTTATTAAAGCCAGAAAGTATTGATGTAGAAATTATCAATGCTGCTTGAAGACTAGGCATTTCTGTGATTCGGTTGATTTGACCCAGTCTCGGGGATACCTGCATGTACATGTTTAATTTGCTATTGTCCAGGTATACGTGTGGCTACGTTACCTGCCTCGACCTCCCCTGCCCGTATGAGAAATGAGAGTTACCGACCCAGTTTGAGTGTCGGCAATGAGTGTGAAGATGTTGACACAGATGGTGAGGAAACTACAGAAAAGGTTATCTTGTAAGTGAGAATGATTTATCACCAGTATCCCATGTTCCATCCTCCATGTTATGGACAAATCGTGTTTAAAGTGATCTTAAACCCTTAAGTAAAGTTTCCATCAAATGAAAGACCATTGCAAACAGTGTCGGAAAATATCTATTGTAATTTTTTACGATTTTATTACACAAAGTAAACTGCAAGTAAAGCATGGTATTCAATGGTGGTCTGTTGCAATCATATTTAGGTCCAGTGAGGTCACGCTGCCTTAATACATATATTTCAAAATGTGTATGCGCTTTCCAATGCTTGATTCAAGCTTAAGGTGTGTATACTTTGAGTTTCAACACAGACTCACTAAATGGGGGAGATGGTAACTCATAACTGTCAAGTCTATTTGAATCTTGCATTTAATTTCCCGGATTTTGGTGAAACATGCACATTGGAACAGTGAGTCTATGTTGAAACTCAAAGTATACACACCTTAAACTTGAATCAAGCACAGGAAAGTGTATACACAGTTTGAAATATATGTATTAAGGCAGTGTGACGTCACTGGACCTAAATATGATTGCAACAGACCACCATAGAATACCATGCTTTATTTGCAGTTTAATCTGTGTAATAAAATCGTAAAAAATTACAATAAATATTTTCCGACACTGTTTGCAATGGTCTTTCATTCGATGGAAACTTTACTTTAGGGTTTACGATCACTTTAAATTGATTATAGAAACACCAATGCATCAAGGCATATCTTCCAGTCGGAATCTCTGGATTGGTTATTTCCCTAATAATTCGCGATGCAGTGATGAAACTCGCAACTTCAAAAATTGGCTACTTTCGAATTATTTGTCGCGCTAATTCCAGAAAAACGCTTGTGTTCGAATTATATGTTATGCTGATTTTCACGGAAGATACAAAATGGCGGACCGCTTCACCGTGATCGTTGTGATGTATTGATAACCGTGTATTATGTTTGATATCTCTATCATAGTTCATTTAAAAAACTCTGGGCCATGCTTAAAAATATGTCAGTTGGGCGTAACCCACCCGCTCCATCGACAAGCTACCGACCCAAAAGTTTTTATCAGCCATCTGTCACCGTAAATGTTTTTCTTTTTCTTCAACTTCAAGCAGTCCCTGTGTAGTTATTATTATCGTTAAATTGCCTAGGTCGTGAATTTGTCCGCCAGAGTTGCAAGTTTCAAGAATGAAATACAAAGAAAATATAGTCTACGAAACGAAAGAAAAATCTGCCCCCACTTTGTTGTTGTTGTAAAGCGATATGCGTGTTGAAAACTTTTGTGTCTTACTTCCCTATTTTGAAAGTGAACTATTCCAGTTCGATTCGTCGGGACGCCTTGTGGGATTACAACACCGGGCCAATGGAAGTTTCCATTACCGCAGTAGGGATGATAGACCAACAGTATTGCGACACGTGCCTGCAGTCAGTCGACCGTATTTCCCGGCTAAATCTGTACCGTGATGTGAGCGTGTCGTGGCCGAATGGTTAGAGTGTCTGACTCTGACCCGGAGTGCTACAGCTGGCGTGGGTTCGCGCCTCGCCAGTGACCGCTTACATATATACTCGCCTATTCACAAGGCGCTCGGCTGATTCGGTGTCCAGGGTAATATGGACTGATGGTGGAACTAGTTGCTACGCTAGACCTTCGCCTGCGGAGTCACTTGGGGAATAAAGTACCTGGGTGTCTTTCAGTTACCGGTACCGCTATATAAATCCACTCACAGTAGTACATCGCACACACCTGGTCAGGAAAAGGGACGGGTCTATATGTACAGTCAGGAGGTGTCAATGCACTGTAAATAAGTTACTGCACAGCCTGCACAGCACGGGACCTCGACTGCTACTGACCCTGTCTCGACCACCCTAGTAAGCGGCGGGGTTACTGCAAGCTTCTAAAATACCTCTGTAAGAGGGTGCTCCTAGTCTGAAAGGAGGGACGTCCGGAACAACAACAACAAGATGCCGACGAGATCAGGGTGCATATTTTATGTTCATCCGCTCCATAAAGTTGATTCCTCGTTGATTATAAACTGGATTATCATGTTGTTGGAAACAGTCATTTTATTACATGGAAACGTCGTTCTGGATTGGTGAGTGAATAAACACAAGCATCAATGTCTGTTGACATCTCCGCGTAGCACAAATGAAATACTCAACTACTCCCTTGCTGCAGTCAAAATGTATGAGACACATCATGCAGATCAGAAGAAATGAAATAATGGCTCCCTGGACATAGGAGTTGTGCACAAACTATTAAACTATTATGCCGAAGCCCTGACAGGGACAAGCAGAGGGAAACATTTATATCTTTGTCCTTCCATATCATCTGTTTATTAAAGAAAATGAGACATCGAAAATATCATTCAAAATGCCCTTGAATAATTTCTAATGGCCAGTTGACGGGCATTTTCGCCTCCAACCTCCTGCTAATGAGAACCCGGTTAGTGACTTCTGATCATAGTTCTATGATATGGAGAATTCGCAACAACAAAAACTGAACTCTTGTATTTTATTTCTGTGTCAACGCGTATCGTTAGTCATGATTTAGTTGTACAGAAATTATTTTGAGTAACAAATTATTCTTAGTAACATATTCACTTTACTTTCAGCGGCACGAACTCCATGACGAAAACGGGAGTGTTCGAATTTATTGTTTCACGGGTATATTGAAAATGCTCCCGTTTTCGTTTTTATTATGCCCCCCCTCTAACTAGAGGGGGGGCATATAGCGATCGCTTTGTCCGTCCGTCTGTCCGTCCGAATTTCTTGTCCGGGCAATATCTCGGTTAATATTTGATGGACAGGATCGAAACTTGCATGGAATGTGGCCAGTGGCTCGTAGTTGTGCATCGTGGAGTTTTTTTCGAGTTCCGGTATAATTTTCAAGAGTTATGGCCCTTTTTCTGAAATCTCTGTGAATGGGACTTTTCCGGGCTGGATCTTGGTTAATATTGTATGGACAAGTATGAAATTTGCATGATATGTGGTCAATGACCCACAGTTGTGCAGCGTAAAGTTTCTCCACGTTTCGCTTATATTTTCAAGAGTTATGGCCCTTTGTTCCTGAATTCTCCGTGAATTGGGACTTGTCCGGGCTGGATCTCGGTTAATATTGTAGGGACAATTATGAAATTTGCAGGATGTGTGGTCAGTGCCCTGTAGTTGTGCAGCGTGAATTTTCTCCGCGTTTCGCATATATTTTCAAGAGTTATGGCCCTTTTTCTTCAAATCTTTGTGAATTGGAACTTGTCCGGGCTGGATCTCGGTGAATATTGTATGAACAATTATGAAATTTGCAGGATATGTGATCAGTGCCCTGTAGTTGTGCAGCGTGAAGTTTCTCCGCGTTTCGCATATATTTTCATGAGTTATGGCCTTTTTTTCTTCAAATCTTTGTGAATTGGAACTTGTCCGGGCTGGATCTCGGTGAATATTGTATGAACAATTATGAAATTTGCAGGATATGTGATCAGTGCCCTGTAGTTGTGCAGCGTGAAGTTTCTCCACATTTCGCCTATATTTTCAAGAGTTATGGCCCTTTTTTCTTCAAATCTTTGTGAATTGGGATTTGTAGGGCTGGATCTCGGTTAATATTGTATGAACAAGTATGAAATACGCATGGTATGTGGTCAGTGACCCATAGGTGTGTAGCGTGAAGTTTCTCTGTTTTCGGTTATATTTTCAAGAGTTATGGCCCTTTGTTTAAACCTAAGTGAATGGGATATATTTATTTGTCCAAGCTGGATCTCAGTCCATAACTGATTTGAACCAGGAAAATGGCTATATTATATGTTATTCTACATTCCAAAGCAGACAACATAGGTCCTAAAGTATGAAATTGCCCCCAAAACAGTGAATTGGGTACAAAATTCACTGATCGCTTCATAATTTCACCACAATATACTCCCAAGGAATGTAGGTCTCATAACCAGGTCACATTTTCGGATTTGGCGAAAGCCCTGGCGACCATCTTGCATCGAAGCATCGTATTATCACTTGTTGCTTGATATTTGGAATATGTATTATGTGAGGCATGGCAAAAAAGTGACTGAAACAGAATTTTTATAATTATCCAAATTAGGCCTCCACCAACCAATAAAGAACAGAACAATGGCGGGGCAGTGTCGGATTAAAGTGGAAGGGGGGGGGGGCATACAATTGAGCAATCTCTGATTGCTTCCTTCCTGTGTTAGGATGGAAAAAATCACGAAAGGGGAAAAATCGGCCGTTTTTTAATTAAATTTGGATGGTGAATTATTAGGGAAATTACCGTAATTCAAATTTTCAAAATGAAATTCAGTATTTTCAATGGCTTTTGAAATCAAAGGTTGCTGTGAATGTAGATTATAGTTTTATCTTTAAAATTCTTTGTTTCTTTATACTATACGATTTGTTATTGTTAATTTTTATCCTCTGTATTAACATTAATGATAATTAGGCTCTGTGTGCAAGTGTCTGCATTTATATTCTTAGAAAATCATGGATACCCCTCCCCGTTAAGTCCTTGTGCTTTATTACAGACATGGACAACCTGGTCATGTCAACATATACTAAGGTCTCTGATAATTCAATCACTTCAAAACCACTTTTTAACTCAATTAAATGAAAAGTTAGACTGAAGTATTTCTCTACCTGTGAACAGTTAGAGAATTCTGAGCTGCATTTTGACAGTATATTCTGGAATAGGCTTCTATAAGTGTGTATGTTTTAAGTGTATAATATATTCATATTTTGGTCTTATTTCATCTCCAGATTAACAGAAGCACACAAGACAGCGATAAGAGTCCTCAGGAAAATTAAATACTTTGTTGCTAGAAGAAAATTTACTGTAAGTTGTGTTCACCAGCTGATGATTATCCACTTTCCTACTCAATTGGTAGCCACTTAATTGTGATAATATATTAGACTTTTTCAATTTAAGCAATCATAGAACAAACTTGCTTCCATTTGTGAAATGATATATTTTTTTGTACGGTCATTCTGTCTGTCTGAGCACCAGGCATGTCTCCATTTCTAGTATGTGTATTGCGACCAAATGTTGTGTTTTCCTTAAAATTTGGAGGAAAGAAAACCCTGTAGGGGTCGAGCGTCCCAAACCAGACAGTGATTAATAGGAGCCGGAGACTATACTCTACTTCTTCAAGTTCTAATTTTTCTAACAACATTTTTAGACTTAAAAGCAGAATAAATCCATCTTTATGTCAACGGAGGCTAAATATTGTGGCATGAATAGGTTCTTTATCCCAAGAATTGAAAATCTAGCCAGGAAAATTTGTAGAATATTAGCAGAATTTCTCTCTGCAGATGCCGGACGTTAAGTTTTGATGTCTGAATAATTAGAAGAAATATTTTTTGTGTACCAGGATTATTCATTGATCTTCATGTTCTCTATATTAGTTCTCTAAATCCCAAACTCGCCTCCCGGCTTGGTTGGGAGATATTCTCATAAGTGGGGGAATTTTCAGCCCGTGATCAAGTCATTTGGGATCCAATCCCTTCAACCTATTCCACATATCTCGAGTGCAGAGTTAGATATCAAGTGTGTGTCAGCAATACGTATTGATACTAGGCCATGGCCATATAATCATATATTTAGGTATACGTATGTATTTTGTTTGATAGTGGCACACTGACAAGATTATGCAGTCAGTTTCAGCTGAATGATTTTATGTAAGATAAAATATGTATAATATGCTAAATTCCTAATAGGTAATTTCACATTATTCCTACATGATAGCAAGCACGGAAACCTTACGATGTCCGGGACGTCATAGAACAGTATTCCCAAGGTCATCTCAACATGATGGTCAGGATAAAAGAGTTACAACGAAGGTGGGTTACTGAATTCATTTACCCCTCGGCCATTTTGGCCTCGGGGTATTGTCGTCGCCACCCTACCCGAAAAAGTTAGCGCTCGGAACGCATGCGGAATGCATTCCTACAGCTTTTGTGTGATTGCAATCCGCATGCATTCCGCATGCATTAAATTGGAACCGTCATGATTATGCACTCGAGTGATCGCTTGTTTCAAGTTGCTGTACATATTATGCGATCATTATGCCTTCCAAGTGTGGAAGGCATAATGATCAGAAGCGCTCCTCATCCTGAATGCATGCGGAAGCCATAATGATCGCATGGCATTAATAATTGAATGATCAGCATGAACGCATTCCGCATGCATTCCGCACGCATGCATTCAAAAGCTCTTGTACACTAGCAATCACATAAATCAAATGACTGACCTTTTAAATGGGCAAATGTAAAGTACATTGTAAGCTACAGATGTACATGTAGAGGTTGTATGAATTGTGCTATTTATACAGTACAGTTCAAACCTTCTGAAGAGCAAAATTGGTCCAACATAAACATTTCAAGTAACTACATGTAACTTTATCAATGACCTGAAACTGACCATTAATGAATTCAGTAATACATTGTAAATGCAAGTGGAAATACATGTAGGGCCTACTTAAATTATACATACATGCTAATATTTAAATATATTCAGAATGTATCCAAAGTGTATAATGGCAATTTTTCAAACTGTAGAGTGACCTTCAAGCTGGTGAGTACTTCACAGAATGACAGACTTACCATCAAATCTTAATATCTTAGTAGATTTATGTGGAAATACACTGTGATCCATTGTCTCTGGAGTGGAGTGACCCTGTCCGGACCAAGAACTGTGCAAATTGTGTATTCCTCACATCAAAGAAATCACTACAAATAACTTCTCTTTCCATGTTTCTGCCAGCTAAAAACCTCACACCAGTATATCATGTTGTGTTCTTCAATTCTGGTTGAGCATTTTAGGCCATATCCAATGTGAAATATCCAAAACTGCAGCTAAAGAAAATACTGCTACTGCATGGTGGTGGTGGTTAAAATTTGAAATCTGGTCATATGATAGTATCCCCCTTTAAATTTGGCGGGGTTTCCATGGAGATCGGTGATTAATGGTCTATAAAATCAAAACCATCTGTTGGTCTGGAGACGGACACCAAGCGATCATTTAAGCGATCATTTTGGATTGCTTGGACTTACAAAGTTTTTCGTCTGATCACTTGGACTTTGAAAAGAAGATCGATGTAAGGATCGCTTGACGATAAGAAAATGATCACTCAGATCACATAAATGATTGCATGGTTAACACATTTGGGCAAAAGTGATCAGTTGGATAGCATAATGATGGCAAAATGAGCGCTTGGAGCGCTTCATCCTGTCAAGAATGATTGATTGGATAGCATCATCATTGCAAAATGAGCGCATAGAGCGCTTAATGATCACATAGATGGCATGGATGGCATGGGGAATGCATGCGGAAGGCGATCCGCATGCGATCTGCATGCAATCTGCATGCAATCACTCCATTTATTTCGGGTAGGGCATGTACATCCGTCCATCTGTCTGTACGTCCGTCCGTTACCGCATTTTAGGCAAAACTGCGTGAGACACAACCACCAAATTTTTAACACTTATTTATCTAGTGCTAAACCAGATGCCTATCGAAAGTGGTTCCCCTCGGCCAATATTTTACAGAGTTCTGCCCCTTTACACATATATTAATTTCTATTTCTGTCCTATATGCCTGAATGTAACCAGCTATATCGGCAGAACTGTGTTCGGTCTAGCTACTGTATTTTGGAAACTTATTTATATTGTTGTATTCTACAAGCCAACAAAGGATTGCTCGCCTCGGCTTATGGAGTTATACCCCTTTCAGATGTAATAATCTCCGATTTTGTTATTTGTAGCTGAATGTACAAGTTATTTCTGCAGATCCGTGTTAGGTACAGCTTATTCGTCTCGGTTCTTATTTCACAGAGTGCTAAGTCAGACGCCTATCGAAAGTGGCTCCCCTCGGCCCATATTTTACAGAGTTATGCCCCTTTACAGATGTATTAATTTTTCATTCTGTCCTATATACCTGAATGTAACCAACTATATCTGCAGAACTGTGTTCGATATAGCTACTATATTTTGGAAACTTATTTATATTGCTATATTCTACAAGCCAACAAAGGAATACTCGCCTCGGCTTATGGAGTTGTACCTCTTTCAGATGTAATAATCTTCGATTTTGTTATCTGTAGCTGAATGTACAAGCTATATCTGTAGATCTGTGTTCGGTACATCTTATTTGTCTCGGTTCTTATTTTACAGAGTGCTAAGTCAGACGCCTATCGAAAGTGGCTCCCCTCGACCCATATTTTACAGATATATAATTTTTCTATTTCTGTCCTATATGCCTGAATGTAACTAAGTATCAGTATATCTTGATCATCCCACATAGAACTATCTCTTCCCCAATTCACACTACACATGGGTCTTAATCACTTGGGGAAAGCCGATGGGTTTTGATTAGATCAATCTCATGTTTCAAAGCAATGGATGGGAAATCTGGAGCTAAAAAAACTAGCTTTGCCTATCAATGAATCATTAACATTAATCTTATAATAGATGAAAAAATGGATTGGAGTGCTTTTGTGCTGAGGAACATCGTGGTTAACAGTTGAATTATTAATCACTTAATTATCAGAGCTACAGAAGTCTCCTGGCATTCATGATTGATATACTGTATTGTACAGTATCTGATAGATTCTAATCTTGGTTGTCCCTAAATTTTGTTGTTTCCCTGTGGGACTTCGGAGGATTGACCTGGGCTGTCATGCACACCCCAGGTCATGGAAAGAATGAATGGCCTCAGCTCCAGAGATAGCTTGTCATAAAAGGCGATTAACTTGGGCACCCATGAAGTTTCCGGTTGTTAGAAATAGGATCCAAATGTTGAGATATCACTGAAACATTGTTGAAAGTGGCATTAAATCATATTCATGCACTCTTGTTGTCACTATATGTCACATTGTTTTTAGATTGTACAGGTCGAGTTAATAATAATATCAGTAATTCGGTCTTCCCTCCCACCTCCAATCTCAAGTACCACCTATATATATATGGGGACTAACATGTGGATTGTATATTTCAAATTTAGTTTTGGCAAGTTTTATTTACATAAATCTGTCTAGGGAACTAACAAAAACTGTGGATGGTGAAACAATTACAGTGTATGTAGGTCAAAAGTTTTCACAGGTGAAGCAAGCTTTCAGGGGCTCGAGACCCACTTGAGTGGATGTTTACACACCCACTGGCAGTTATCATTTATTGTAAGAACTATGAACATGAATTCTGTGGAATTTCAAATATGACAATATTGGTTGTGCGATTGATAGGTACATGTATGATGTAATTTCAATTTAAATGCCCATCTTTTCATGAAATGAGACTAAAATGTTTAGTGTTTTTTTCACAAGTTCAAACTTTCCCATTTAATTGTTAACTTTGCTGAGTAGAACAACTCTTCAACAAAATATCAGTGCTGCTGTGTTTTTCAAAATTTGACCCAGATCATTTTCTGTGGAATTATTTTTTTTTTTTTCAATTGAACAAAATTTGATAAAATGTTATTTTCACACTGAACATATCTCAGCAACCAGAGAAACATCAGAAAATTGAAGCACCTCTTCTTTTTTTTTTTGCCTAGTTCAGAATAACCATGTTGAATTTTGAACCCTCATGATGAATAGTTTTCCAGAAATAAATGGGTTTACTTATAAAAACTGGGTAACTCAAGTATGGAATTAAAGCACTAACAGATAAGGGTCTATTAGCTGATAGTGATGACCCTTGCAGTGATTGTGTGAAACAAGTGTGAATTGTCAGCTTGGTGGGGTCTCCACTCAATCAGGGGAAAATCCATCTTCACATATCCAAGTCGAACCCTACACGTGTTGCCTTGGCTGAACATAACACATTATCTGATCAGAATACGGGTTGGTGATGTCATAGCTCTATGAATATTCCGTGGTCCATATTACCTCTTTAAAATTCAAATTTGATTGGCTATTCGAAAAAAACTAACATCAATAAATCTATCACTTACCACATTTGGAAATCACACTGACAGATATCAAAGAAAATCCTCGCTGCACGGTGTTGGCAAGCTCCTATCTTGATTGGCTATATGACATCCCGTGTGTTTCCCGGTTTGAACAATTTACTCTATTCATTAGGTCAAGGTAAATAACGGAACGTTAGTGTAGTATTTAACTTGTAATGTAAAGATGGTGAAAATTTTGGCACTCATAATAAGATTTTGAAGGCTAAAATTGGACCTAAGCAAACATTTATTCACTAAAATAATCTCTCAGGTGGAGAAGGAATTGGTATAGTACTGAAACCCTCAGGTAGTTTACAAGTCCTCAGCTAGAATATACCAGAGATCCAGATGTCTGATAATATAACACTATATATATTCCCATTAATAGGTTAGACCAGACTTTAGGAAAACCAGGTTACCTCTATGGCCACGATAAGAGAGAACGAGACAAGACCACCATAAGTGCTAGAGTTCAGCGAGTGGAAAATCAGGTAAAAAGGTTTGATCTCAAATCCATTCTACCTATCACTTGTAAGGTACATGTATTTTCAATGTGTCACAGTAAATTTTATGAAATGATTGATTCTATTATACCTTTGCATTGAAAATGTGTCGGTTTGGAAATACCGTATATATGGCTGATGAATTGATTTCACAACCAAACATGTACAGTTTTGCAACATTACATTGAATACTGTTGAATTATGCTGCTGTATGCTGTTGATTTGCAGATTTAGTGAAATGTTGACTGTCTTGGTCTGAATTGGCACCTAGCTGAATAGGTATTACAAAAATATCTACACATTCCGAATTAGTTGCATTGTTGGCAATAGCGATATCATCACAGTTCAGTTCTCTCAGACTTTGCACCTTTTCTTTCCAGGTTCAGAAAATAGACCAGAAGATGGACCAAGTTTTGTTCCTTCTACATACCCTAATAAAAGCTGCACAGGAAACAGAAAAAGAACCAAAAGAGGATCAAGCATGACAAAACACTATCTAGCATTCTTTTGCAAAAAATTATGACAAATGCCCCAGGCCATATTTGCCATACGACGTGTACTTCTGTCCAGTTAGCAATACATCCAGACTGTCTGTTCCAGTTTACACATGCAATGAACAATATTCTTTGTCACAATCTCTTGTGTGTTAAATCATCAAAACCTCTGTAGTATTATCAGAATATGTTATTGTGTGCCAGAACCAGTATGTGTTCATTGACAGAACCAGTGGGTGTTCATTGCCAGAACCCGTGGGTTTTCATTGCCAGAGTCAGTGGGTGTTCATTGACAGAACCAGTGAGTGCTCGTTGCCAGAACCTGTGGGTTTTCATTGCCAGAGCCAGTGGGTGTTCATTGACAGAACCAGTGGGTGTTCATTGACAGAACCAGTGGGTGTTCATTGACAGAACCAGTGGGTGTTCATTGCCAGAACCTGTGGGTTTTCATTGCCAGAACCAGTGGATGTTCATCGCCAGAACCTGTGGGTTTTCATTGCCAGAACCAGTGGATGTTCATCGACAGAACCATGGGTGTTCATTGACAAAACCAGTGGGTGTTCATTGCCAGAACTAGTGGGTGTTCATTGCCAGAACTAGTGGGTGTTCATTGACAGAACCAGTCAGTGTTCATTGCCAAAACAAGGTGGTGTTCATTGCCAGAACCAGTGTTTGTTCATTGACAGAACCAGTGGGTGTTCATTGCCAGAACCCATGGGTGTTCATTGCCAGAATCCATGGGTGTTCATTGACAGAACCAGTGAGTGATCATTGCCAGAACAAGTGGATGTTCATTACCAACACCAGTGGATGTTCATTGACAGAACTAGTGGGTGTTCATTGACAGACCCAGTGAGTGTTCACTGCTAGAACTAGCGGGTGTTCAATACCAGAACCAGTGGGTGTTCATTGCCAGACCCAGTGGGTTTCATTGAGAGTACCAGTGGATGTTCATTGCAAGAACCAATGGATATTTATCATCTTAACATCTTGTTGTTCATCACCGGAATATGTGGATTTTAATCACCGGAACATGTGAGTGTACATCTCTGGAATCTGTGGCTGTTCAGTGCCAGGACTAGTAAGTGTTCATTGCCAGAACGAGTGGGTATTCTTTGTCTAAACCAGAGGGTTTTTAACATCAGAACCTTATATAAGTATTCATCACCGAAAACCAGTTGGCGTTCATCATCAAACACAGAGGGTGCTTAACAACACAACCTGTGATTTTTACCCCTCGGGCAGATTCTGCTTTTACCCCTCGGGCAGATTCTGCCCGAGCGGTATTGTCGTTGCCTCCGTCGTCTGTCCGTCCGTCTGTCCAGGCGTCCGGACGTCCGTCCGTCCGTCTGTCCATCATATCATTGTAAACACATTATCTCAAAAAGTCCTTCACTTACAACAATGAAACTTCATACAGTTGTTTAATACAGCCAGTACCAGAAGCCTATTGAAAGTCGGTGCCAGTGGATGTGTTTTTCAGGAGTTATGCCCCTTTATACATGTCTGTCTGTTTTTATCCTTGTAAACACATTATCTCAAAAAGTCCTTCACTCACAACAATGAAACTTCATACAGTTGTTTAATACAGCTAGTACCAGAAGCCTATTCAAAGTCGGTGTAATCGGATGTGTTTTTCAGGAGTTATGCCCCTTTATACATGTCTGTTGGTCCATATCCTTGTAAACACATTATCTCAAAAAGTCCTTCACTCACAACAATGAAACTTCATACAGTTGTTTAATACAACCACTACTAGAAGCCTATTGAAAGTCAGTGCCATTGGATGTGTTTTTCAGGAGTTATGCCCCTTTATACATGTCTGTCTGTTTTTATCCTTGTAAACACATTATCTCAAAAAGTCCTTCACTCACAACAATGAAACTTCATACAGTTGTTTAATACAGCCAGTACCAGAAGCCTATTGAAAGTCGGTGTAATCGGATGTGTTTTTCAGGAGTTCTGCCCCTTTATACATGTCTGTTGGTCCATATCCTTGTAAACACATTATCTCAAAAAGTCCTTCACTCACAACAATGAAACTTCATACAGTTGTTTAATACAGCCAGTACCAGAAGCCTATTGAAAGTCGGTGCCATGGGATGTGTTTTTCAGGAGTTCACACAAACCTGTGTGGATTGCTGTGAATAGACAGTAATCGTTCGACTACATCTACTATAGGTAATCACTGCTCTATTGCTATATTGTTTTGTCTGTCTATGATCTATATCATACAGGTAAAATTATGCCCACCCCAAATATGTGAGTTGTTGGGGTCAGAAACATTATTTCCACAATTGCTCTGGGCCCGGCCCGAGGGGTCCCGATGGCGACAGCCACATGTTATTTCCAGTACCAGTGAATTTTCATCGCCACTGTGTTTTCATTCTCAGAACTGTTGGGTGTTCATTGCCAGAACCATTTCATGTTCATGGTTAGAACCAGTGAGTATTCATTGGCAGAACCAGTCGATATTCAGTCAGTGTTCATCATCAGAACCAGTGTATGTCTAGAAGCAGTGGGTGCTCATTATCTAAACCTGTTGGGGTTCCTTGTTAAATGAACATTCAGCGTTAGAACCTGTGATTTTCAGATATTGGCTAATTAACTAATGAAGATCTTATTAATATTTGCAGAAAGCAACGAATCTATATGGTAATACCATCGATTTAATACATATATCCCAGTGGTCAGCTTAAAATATTTGCGACAGTATAATTTGCATTAATGGCAGAAAATTGTTTCAACCTTCTACGCGATCACTTTTTATTGGCTGCTTCATGAACACCTGGCAAACACAGGGACTCCACAGCCTCAACTACTACAACTGCTCTATAATGATTCCCCCTCGCTGCAATGGCCATGGATGATACCATCCTCTTACTTAACTACTTCAGTGATGACCAGCCTATGATCTTCATATCATTTACATTTCGTGCCAAATTGCATGATGCCACTCTCCCTTTAGGACTAATGGGTATACGTTACGATGCCCACAATTTAAGGCATGGGCATTTGATGTGGTTAGTTCTTGCAGGAGTTTCTCTTCCAGTCGTGTGTGCTATGGGTGATAGGAATGGCAATGCATTATTTGAATACATCACGACAGATCATCTTTTCACATCTAGCCTCTCTACCTGTCTAATTTCCTACTTTGGTTTGGACTGAACTTTATATTATTGTCTATATCTGTGACTTAATTTATGATTGTTTAATTGTCTGCATTATCTCTGTACATAATCATGGTACCCATTAATTGATTGATTGCATAGCTGTCCACGTAACCATAGTAACCATTAATTTAAATGATCAGTCACATAGCCATACATGTTAATGTTTTTCTAGTCAATTTGACTTGCTCTTTGCTCAGTGTTTGCTCTCATGAATTTGGTCTCCTTTGTTTTTAAGCAGGGTTGCTGCCAAGTTCTTTTGCTGCCATTATGCCACATGGCAAGGCCTTCTATTGTACGCCAACAATATATGCTGCAATACCTTGTATATAGTTTATATAGAGTAAATTTATTTCCAATAAAAATTTATCAAGCATTTTCAGTAGTTAGGTAATGTACTAATGACACCATTTTATCAAAAGGATGGGGTTAGCCTAACTGGAATGGACATTCAATCTTTCACTTATGTACAATTCCATTTCCAGTGCTCAACAGACTGCATTTATTGGGAAATTCCTGACAGCTACACGTTAGTACAAGCACTAGATAAGTAAATGTCTCTTGTTACACAAAGCCTCTCGCTTCACAAAGAACAGTCCCCAGATTTTTTACCTCAAAACACATCTCTGGCGTGTCCGACTGGTTTACATGATGTACTCTAAACTGATCTGGTAAGCTATAATATCGTTCAGCTGGTCTGTGACATCATTGACGATTTAGGCTAAAGTAACCCAATCGCTGAACAGAGTAGTAGAGTTAAAAATGTCGACTGCAGTCAGCCGGTGAAACCGAAGAAACATGACCTCAAGGATGGGTACACTCCTCTCAGTTTTGACTAAAATTGTAAAATTGTTGAATCTATAGTGAAAAATAAATATAATTTTGATTTCTACAGATTTCTAAAATTGTATGTTGTTCAAGCTTTGCATCAAACGAGTCTAAAATCCTTTGTCTGCGTGAAGGTTAGTCAGGTGATCTGTGACATCTTGTACTCGACTCGTCAATGTAGAGTGAACTTAAGAGGTATGGTCGAACTCGCCGCTCATACATCCTGGTGATGGCACCAATATAAATGACGGTGAAAGCCCGACTGGAATATCTAAACATCCAGTGATTTACCAACTGAGCTAAAGGGAGATCCCTGGAAGCTGCACACTACACAAGCACTGTACAAGGGCTCCTGTTACACTAATTATCAGCTGAATATTGAGGTAGAAATCTTGACACCATAAGGCCTGCCATGTATATTGTCTTGAAGTCTTTATTGTTCTGTATGTGGTTGAGCTTTTAGGTGCATAGAAATTTAATATTCACCATGTGATTTTTTTCCTGAGATTGCTCATTCACGTTTTTAATCGCACTTTTGAAGTACCATTCAAATATATGCTATTTCCCAGATTATCTCATTGATGTGATAGAAACAAATTATGTTCTTGGTACAACTAGTGCAGCATAACCACTATAGGGCTGAGACCAGATTTGAACCACCGTATAGATTTTTCAGCCTTTGTACTTGATATCTGACTGTGATATAGTGGGAATTATGAAAAAAAAACAAACAACTTAAAGCAGAACAACATTTTAATTGCTATAAAAAGGACATTTGCGTTGAAGCAGGGTTCTCTTTTTGTTTCATTAAATCTTTTCTGTTTAACATAGATACATTGCTATATTGAATGTATGGCCAATGATATATACCTCAACAAAATGTTGTAGTACTTCAAATATGTAATATAAAGAAGGAAGTCTGAGGACTGGATGTAAATGATACGTAGACAAAAAATGTGCTGAAATGTATATATCTCATATGTATATGTTGATTTTGTATATTTGTTTCATGAAATTTCATGTGTTTAAGGAGTTTTGTTTATTAATTATAACAATTTCCTTATCAGAATTATTCATAGATTATTTGACAATCTATATACAGTCGACTTGTATTTGATGACTGATGATTTTGAATGTCTATGGGGTGTTCAAATGGTATGAGAATATCTCACAACTTGTTGTTTAAGAGTTCTAAAATAACATTCCGTTTCAGTTGTTTTTGTGTTAAATATATCATTATGAATCATCTGGAGGAAAAGCTGAGTTGAGGGTCAATGACCAGTTGAATATTTTGAAACATGGACCATTAAAAGGGGACAGAAGTGTGACAGTAACATTACAATTTATTCAGCCTTAAATAATTCTATAATTCATGGCTCAATGTTATTGATATATCCTGCAGTAAAATTACTTATACACAAGAAAGACTCGTGGTACAATTAACTCTCATACTGTTCACATAATTCGCACCCAAATTAAGAGAACATTCTGAAAGTTTTGCATAAAAGCTGTTGTACAATTATATACATGTACACAAATGTTTAAATTCTTTAGGACTTATTTTGTCCATGTTTCCTGCCACCATCTGATATTGATATTTAGAAAAGCACGGTAAATCATCCAGACTAAGAATCAATCTACGTATTCAATTTCAATCACCTCCAGTTTTTTAGACAGAATTCAGTACCTTATGTGGCATGGATATGGTATTTATCCCAAGAACTAAAAAGACAGCTAGTGAAATTTGCATATGCCTGAAGTTAACTTTTGCTGTCTGAATAATTAGAAGAAATAGGGTAAGTCTGTAATTTTGATCACCCTCTGAAATCATTGAAATACTGGATTATTTGCCTGATTTTGAACCATTTTGTCAGATTTGATCACTCTCTGAAATCATTAAAATAACAAAGAAAAAATGGATTATCTGCCTGATTTTGGGTCATGCCCTACCCGAAATAAATGGAGTGATTGCATGCAGATTGCATGCAGATCGCATGCGGATCGCCTTCCGCATGCATTCCCCATGCCATCCATGCCATCTATGTGATCATTAAGCGCTCTATGCGCTCATTTTGCAATGATGATGCTATCCAATCAATCATTCTTGACAGGATGAAGCGCTCCAAGCGCTCATTTTGCCATCATTATGCTATCCAACTGATCACTTTTGCCCAAATGTGTTAACCATGCAATCATTTATGTGATCTGAGTGATCATTTTCTTATCGTCAAGCGATCCTTACATCGATCTTCTTTTCAAAGTCCAAGTGATCAGACGAAAAACTTTGTAAGTCCAAGCAATCCAAAATGATCGCTTAAATGATCGCTTGGTGTCCGTCTCCAGACCAACAGATGGTTTTGATTTTATAGACCATTAATCACCGATCTCCATGGAAACCCCGCCAAATTTAAAGGGGGATACTATCATATGACCAGATTTCAAATTTTAACCACCACCACCATGCAGTAGCAGTATTTTCTTTAGCTGCAGTTTTGGATATTTCACATTGGATATAGCCTAAAATGCTCAACCAGAATTGAAGAACACAACATGATATACTGGTGTGAGGTTTTTAGCTGGCAGAAACATGGAAAGAGAAGTTATTTGTAGTGATTTCTTTGATGTGAGGAATACACAATTTGCACAGTTCTTGGTCCGGACAGGGTCACGCCACTCCAGAGACAATGGATCACAGTGTATTTCCACATAAATCTACTAAGATATTAAGATTTGATGGTAAGTCTGTCATTCTGTGAAGTACTCACCAGCTTGAAGGTCACTCTACAGTTTGAAAAATTGCCATTATACACTTTGGATACATTCTGAATATATTTAAATATTAGCATGTATGTATAATTTAAGTAGGCCCTACATGTATTTCCACTTGCATTTACAATGTATTACTGAATTCATTAATGGTCAGTTTCAGGTCATTGATAAAGTTACATGTAGTTACTTGAAATGTTTATGTTGGACCAATTTTGCTCTTCAGAAGGTTTGAACTGTACTGTATAAATAGCACAATTCATACAACCTCTACATGTACATCTGTAGCTTACAATGTACTTTACATTTGCCCATTTAAAAGGTCAGTCATTTGATTTATGTGATTGCTAGTGTACAAGAGCTTTTGAATGCATGCGTGCGGAATGCATGCGGAATGCGTTCATGCTGATCATTCAATTATTAATGCCATGCGATCATTATGGCTTCCGCATGCATTCAGGATGAGGAGCGCTTCTGATCATTATGCCTTCCACACTTGGAAGGCATAATGATCGCATAATATGTACAGCAACTTGAAACAAGCGATCACTCGAGTGCATAATCATGACGGTTCCAATTTAATGCATGCGGAATGCATGCGGATTGCAATCACACAAAAGCTGTAGGAATGCATTCCGCATGCGTTCCGAGCGCTAACTTTTTCGGGTAGGGTGTTATCAACTTCCTGTACCAATCACCCCCTGTGATGGAATTATTATTATGTTCTAATTCGTTGCACTCAAACGAACACAAATTATTTATCATTTCAACAAACGCTCTCATTCTTCTCAGCTTTTTATTCACCATAGAGTAGCCGGAGCCGTGAAGCCCGTAAGTAAACAATCTTAAAGTGACAGACCACACCAAAGACCTGTTGCATACATATTACCTGTTTTTTTTTTTTTTAACCGATAGCTCTTGAATACGTTAAAATCAATCTTCCCTCATTCGACTAAAATATCTTCTAAACTGGCTGCTCGATAAAAAGAATCTCTGACAACTTAAAATCCATACAGCTGATCAAGATAGGTCTACAAACATGAAATTATCACCAGTATCATCCAAACTGTACTGGCTGTCATTTTTGGGCAATATTCACTGCGGACATTTTAGGTGAATTATTTCAGGCCGAGAGCATGACTCTCTCACCACTGCCAAGTACTGGCGAATAGACGGCAAAGCCTTCAAAACCTATCGTTTCACAGTTCGGAACACAGTCACTACTCTTCTCAAAGGCGGCCAACCAAAAACACGATCAATCGTTGAGTATAATTTTTCATAAATAAAAAACAGATCGCACAAATGCTGCAATAGTTTACCAAGTCACAAATAAAGAAAATCAGCCGAGAAGAACTACCGCGAATATTATTTTCACATCAATTAATATAAAATTGTTTGGGTTATTTGAGCTTGTTTATTTAATTGTTCATAAAAACCAATAAAAATACATACTGATATACCCTGTAAATTAAAACTCCTGCTAAGAATCACATTTACGTGGAGTTCATAATACCACTGTTGCCGTAAACAATTACGTAATAAAGCAATTTAATATGACCATTAACTATCAACAACAATGTACCTCTCATTTACTTACCACTATGGCCTACATGTAATACACCCCAAAACTTTATGATAAAATAATAAAAATAAATCGTTAACCGATTTACCGCATAAATACCTAGCTAAACAGGACCACGAAGACAATTTATTTCACCCACTGTACAGCACTGGGGTTACTACCTTAGACAGTTGAACATGAAATAGCGATTTCTTCTTTTTAAGTTTTTATCTGTATATTCACTATAATGGCAGAAAATAGCACCTACGCTCCACGTGGACCAGTCCTCCATACAAGACGCTGAGGATTAGCAGCATAATAATATAGCTACAAGAATTCTTGCTTGCAACATTTATTGCTTACGACGAACGTCAAAAATAAACCTAACTTTGAGCAACAGGTTGATCCTTCAACGCAATTGAGAGTCTGTACGAAACAGCAAATCATAAAATCCGTCATAAAATACTAAAAACAAGACAAAACCAGAGCATCGATCCTATTCTACGATCCTATTCAGTCAATGTCCCATTTAAATCCACAGGCTATAATAAACACTGGTTCTTCATGGAAATAAAATCCTAACTGGCAACATCGCAGAAAGTGTTCAACACAATGGATTATAACATTTTCTCTGCCTAACCGAAGTAGGCATTTTCACCCATAGCAGCGACAATATCGGAACAGGGAACCGTATTTGCTTACAGAAACCGGATAAATCAGATTATGGACAGATTTTTCTATAAAAACTGACATCTTGTCACGTTTAACTAGCATAGCACCAGGTTGTAGGTCTGATCAAAATAAAAGCTATACATGTCGGTCACGTCATGAAAACAACAATGACAAAAAATTGCAAGCAGGAGACATGGTTGGCAAAGGGCCTTTTTTTTTATGCCGAATGTCGTGGAATTAGGTGGTCAATACTATGACCCAAAAGACTGTACGCAACAGTACATTATGCAGACTAAGAGAACAGTACAGAATGAAATCATCATGCGAATAATAAGTTTACTTATCGGATCATACTGTCGCTGGTAACAGGACTAAGCCACGATGTTAAGTTATCGTTACAGGAAACAACATCCTCTCCTGGAGCGGCCTTCAGGTAAAGCTGTTCAGCACAGTCTGCCAAAGAGGAAAATGGTTCATGTAAGGCGACGTTAAATTTTACTATCACATTCAAATGACAATACTCGACTCGGGGCCCGCTATACACCAAACAAAAGAAAATTAATTATAGAACCACTAGATCATACTGTGAACTGGTTAGAAACGGATCAAAATAATCACCAGGAAATCTAACAAGAACTAAAATACACTTGACCAAATCCAGTGCCGTGTACGCATACGACGTAGACACAGTCCCAAACTGCTCAGTTAGTCGATTATAACATGGGCATGAATTGGAGAAGTCGAATAAAACAAATGCTTAGAATCCAAAACAATCAAAAATGCCGTAATAAGAGAAATACTTATCCATGTTTTGCGACCAGCGATGAACTTTCTCGGTCCAATAAACGGCATCAGAAAAGGCTCCTGTCGTCAAGTATATTCGCTCTCCAGTGAGAATGACCAGTCACAATGGGAAATAGACGGTCCATATGTCACCGGTATATGGTGATTACATGCTGTAAACGAGGACAGGCACAGAAATGTGTGAATAAATGGTATACTAGTACGCGCGGTCGGAGCTGGCTGTGCTTCGATGAAAACCCCATTCAGACAAACCTCTTTTATATGTTCGCCACCTAACTTCATTTGCCTATTGCACATTAGCATGACATAACCAGCCATATACGCCTATTCTTATTCCAAGTCGCCTACACGTGCATTAGCATATCAATTCGAGCTCTGTACCAATAATAAATATATGAGATTTTACCATAACAGGATTCTTGAGACAGATTACATGTAACACAAGGCGAAGTGCATAAATACTAATTGTGGTCTAATTCATCTAAAGAAAAACTTATTTAAACATTGATATTTCACAAATGTTTCAAATATATATCCTTTTATTTACATGTATTTCAATTTTTTTTCTATTAAATACATTCGAAAGACATTTCTGTTTATTGAGTTTATACTAAACTTCTAGTCAACTGGAAGTGTGAAACGTATCTATTCAATATTATGTTTTCAGAAGCTTTAATTGTTCTTGTTTATATCATTTACAAGATGTTATTGAGGTTTTCAACAGTTCGTTGTTTTTTTTTCAGTGATGTCTCTTTACTATTTCACACATATCCTTTAATTGTAATATTTGTTTTATTTGACAAGCAAATTTTTAATCTGTATTTTGATATTTTTACTTTGTGACTTTTATCTGTGTGACTTCATGTAAATTCGGTGTTTTATGCATTATTTATTGTATAGACATATGTATTATGTTTTTCAACAACTGAAATTCAATAACATCTGATCATTTTCTGTTTTTATATAATTGAGTTGTTGTGAACTAAATATGCAAGTGATGTTCTTTGCATATCTTTTTTCAACAAAGAGACCACTGGTGTTCCAGTTGTTTTCCCCACTCATGCGAACACAGATAACCACCTCGTAAATAAGTGTGGAGTTTGGTTATTTTTGTATGAAATAATGGTTTTCAAATTGTAGGTTTATTCCACCTGCCGCATCCATAAGAATAAATAATTACCTCTACTTTCTGAGTTCATTTTATTGTCCCCCGCCACGTAAGTGGGAGGGGGACTTGGAAATGCTACCCGTCCGTCCGTCCCAACCATGTTGTGAACGCGATATCTCGAGAACAATTCAACTCATCAACTTCAAACTTGGGGGGTGACTTGACATCAGTGACAAGATGGCTGGGATTTTTTATTTACCAAACTGCGTTATCAAAGATGGCCGCCGTCGGCCAATGTCAGATTCCAACCATTCCAAAAATGTTGTGAACGTGATATCTCGAGAACAGTTCAACCGATTGACTTCAAACTTGGGGGGTGACTTGACATCAGTGAGAAGATGGCTGGGATTGTTTTTCACCAAACTGCGTTAACCAAGATGGCCGCCGTCAGCCATCTTAGATTCCATCCATCTCCAAAATGTTATGAAAACGATATCTCGAGAACAATTCAACCGATCGATTTCAAATCTGGGGAGTGACTTCACATCAATAAGAAGATGACTGGAATTGATTTTCACCAAACTGCGTTAACCAAGATGTCCGCCGTCAGCCATCTTAGATTCCATTCATCTCCAAAATGTTATGAACATGATATCTCGAGAACAATTCGACCGATCGACTTCAAATCTGGGGAGTGACTTCACATCAATAAGAAGATGACTGGAATTGTTTTTCACCAAACTGCGTTAACCAAGATGGCCACCGTCGACTATATTGTTAACGAGATATCTCAAGAACAATTCAACCGATCTACTTCAAACTTGGGATCTTAGATTCCATCCATCCCCAAAATGTTGTGAACACGATATCTCAAGAACAATTCAACCGATCGACTTCAAATTTGGGGGGTGACTTCACATCAATAAGAAGATGACTGGAATTGATTTTCACCAAACTGCGTTAACCAAGATGGCCGCCGTCAGCCATCTTAGATTCCATCTATCTCCAAAATGTTGTGAACACGATATCTCGAGGACAATTCAACTCATCGACTTCAAACTTGGGGGGTGACTTGACATCAGTGAGAAGATGGCTGGGATCCCTTACTGTCCAGAAGTGTCACACTTCATGTGAAGTGTGCCTAGAAGTGCCTCTGAAGAGTACACTGAAAAGGCACTTCAACAACGGAGAAAAATACTGGCACACTTCAAAGGTACTTCATTAGAAAAAGGCAGTAGCCAAGGGACTCCTCAAAGACAATTCATGGGCTTTGTCAATTTCATAGCAAAAAATGAGGGACTTCAGAGACACTTCTGAGACTTACTTATTGTACGGCATAATCCGAGGTACTCCTCAAAGACACTTCTTGGACTTTGTCAGTTTTATAGTATATCTTGAGGGATTTCCCCTTACAAAAAATATCTTATAGGATCCTATAAGATTTTGAAAAAATCCTAAAAGATTCTAAAAAATCCTATAAGATTCTGAAAAATCCTATAAGATTCTGAAAAAAATCATATAAGATTAAAAAAATTCTATAAGATTCTAAAAAATCCTATAAGATTCTGAAAATCCTGAAAAATCCTATAAGATTCTGAAAAATCCTATAAGATTCTGAAAAATCAATAGAATTTCTAGATTATTGTAATTTTCCCACAAACTGTTACAGTAACACAACATTATAAATTAGAGCTACATGTATACAAGTTTCAATGATATTAATTAGCTCTGGGAATATCCCAGCTTAAAGTTGGCTGATTTGATTTCACTCGGTGACCTCAAATCTCATTTCAATGAAACCACTAAACATCAGATTTGTACTTCACAGTTCAAAATAGCTGCAACTGTGTAAAATATTCACATGTGGTTACTGACATATTACTCAGAACTGTGAACACTTTTTGGGGTCTTTTAAAGTGATCAGTACCATGGGTTTCTATTTGAATAAAATAAAGATATTAATAATATCATTCTCTCACATATTAGGGTTATCAAAACAGTATCATATTAGATAAGAAATCTTGTTAAATTCAGATTTTATAATCATTCCAAATCCATAATTTTATAGTAAAATTGGACAAAATGGGAAAATATTTTTAGAAGAATCAGTTCTAACATAACATAATGTCCGCAACAAAAATGCCCATTAAAGAATACTTTATATTATCCTCACCATTATTATCACTTGTTTAAATATAATATATATATATAATTTCTGTTTCTGATAGTTTGTTTTCCTTTTAACTGTCTCGTAAAAATGGGTGGAGTTATCTGCCCTTGAACATTTAATTGAACACCGGGTTCGCCACCAGTCGACAAACAAAATGGCTGACCTCCAACTGCAAAAATCAGATGGATTTGTTCATGTTAAGCTGAAACCATGGAGGTTTGAAGAACTGTATTGCAGATGGTGATGAGTGCAGCTAGTGATATGGTAAGTAAATAATAAGTATAACTATAATTTTTCTGTTTTTCATAACTTAATAAGCAAAGAACTGAGCTGAACAGTGATGTAGACCTGGGAGTATCAGCTATTATTATCAACAAGTTTCTCTTGACATGCTTGGCATTGATATTGGCCTCAATAAATATTGCTATATGGACTGCAGGTTGCAATAATGTACTTCACCTTATAATTGCAGTCAGATTTAATGGGTCATATAGCATGGCTTTCACAAAGAAATATCCATATCTCTGTCTCAATATCACTTTCAGATCTACCCAGGTTCCTTAGGCAGTGTGGATTGCCTTTGTTATGATTGTGTGAATTGTCAGCTTGGAAACCCCAGGCTTGGGGACCTCATATGAAGATTGGCATGCACCCCTGGAGGAAATCCCCTGAGGGTGAGATATTTTTATCACAAAACTGCTTGTATACTTCCTGTTCATGTCAAAACAGGTGGATTTAACTGGTTGGGGGGATGGTAGCTCTAAAGAAATAATCTTATTGTTTTGAACTGTTTATTGATTTATAAAATTTATTGATTTTTGTTCCTTGCAGAAGATTGTAGAATATTTCCATACCAGATTTTTGACAAAATGGTAAAGAAATATGTTTTAAAATATATTGATAATAAAATGTTAGCATAACCTATTTTTAGCTGTAATCAGAAAAAGTATAATCAATAATGATTAAACTTTTCATCATTATATAAACAGGCTATATTTTCCTTGTCTATTGATTGCATTATTCATATACCAAAGCTAAGGATCTTCACACACTTCAATTGTACATTTCTACCCACATCTTGAGAAATGAAAACATTTCATTTCATACATTTACAATTTGTAGTTAATAAGAATTTATTTGTTATTTGAAACCCTGTATGGAGATTTAGTTGAACCAGAAATTAACAAAGACAAATTATAAAAATTCACATGATTGTTTCTCTTCAATTCTAATGGCTTCTTACATTGTATATACTTTCATATTCCAGAATACAGCTGCTACAAGGAACTCGGCTCACTTCAAGCAGCCACTCGACTGATGGGAAATTTAATGAGCACACCTAGGTATGGTTGATTTCTTCATAGTGTATATTGGTTAGAACGTCACACAAACTGTTTATCTCCCTTGTTGTATATCATGGAGTACTAAAAAAAGGATAATAGACATCTTCATCAATCTTTTGTGAATCGTACGGATGTGTTCCATTCTTTACCCTTTATGGTAGCTAGTCAACGTATTCAATCATCCTGAGTGTATTAAAAAAAAAAAAAAAAATGGATTGCATGTCATATGGAACCATATATACAACTGATCAGGTTTTAATTATATGCATGTATTTATCGCCACAGGCCAAGACGTCCACAATTCAGACTGGTGGGTTTCAGCAAAGGATGGATTACGTTCAAGTGGACCTCAGGGCAACTATCCTTCGAAAGATCTGCTGCTTCAAGTTCAAGTTGGACAAGAACACGGTCACCCTTGAATAATAATACTAATACTGCAATAAATTCTCATACCAAAGACTGCATGTAAATACATACATATATAGTACTGTGCTGTATTTTGTCTCAAGGATTTGTGCTAGCGGTTATATAAACTACACGTTTTTTGTTAAGAACCATCAGGTTTATTGTAAATATTTTATGATGTACTGTTTTGTCTCACTCTCAGTGTTTTCTCTAAATAAAACGTTCTGTGCTCAAATATATATTTGTGTCTTCTTTTCTGGGAAAGTAAATATCTCGTGGCTACATACCTTTCATTACACAGATTTGCTATGATACTAATAAGGTACTTCAAGAGCACTTCAGAAGTGCATATGAAAGGTATCCTTCTGTAGAAGAGTGGATGAAGTGCCTTGCCATATAAGGACATTGAACTGCCTCAAATATTCTAATTACGTACTTCAAGAGCACTTCAGAAGTGCCTATGAAGGTTACCCTTCCGTGGAAGTGTCGATGAAGTGCCTTTGCAGTACTTAATTAACATATTTGAGGCACACTTCAAAAGTACTTCCAAGTGACTTCATTGTGACTTCAATGCCCTTATATGGCATTGCTACAAAACAATACCCACACTGCAAGCACACTTCTGACTCTGAGCCTTGCACTTCAAGGTTAAAATATGGTCACACTTTAAAGTTACTTCAAAGTTACTTCAAAGACACTTCTGGACAGTAAGGGATTGTTTTTCACCAAACTGCATTATCCAAGATGGCCGCCGTCGGCCATCTTAGAATACAACCATCCCAAAAATGTTGTGAACGTGATATCTCGAGAACAGTTCAAACCGATTGACTTCAAACTTGGGGGGTGACTTGATATCAGTGAGAAGATGGCTGGGATTGTTTTTCACCAAACTGCGTTAACCAAGATGGCCGCCGTCAGCCATCTTAGATTCCATCCATCTCCAAAATGTTATGAACACGATATCTCGAGAACAATTCAACCGATCGACTTCAAATCTGGGGAGTGACTTCACATCAATAAGAAGATGACTGGAATTGATTTTCACCAAACTGCGTTAACCAAGATGGCCGCCGTCAACCATCTTAGATTCCATCCATCTCCAAAGTGTTATGAACACGATATCTCGAGAACAATTCGACCGATCGACTTCAAATCTGGGCAGTGACTTCACATCAATAAGAAGATGACTGGAATTGTTTTTCACCAAACTGCGTTAACCAAGATGGCCGTCGTCGACTATATTGTTAACGAGATATCTCAAGAACAATTCAACCGATCTACTTCAAACTTGGGATGGCTTCACAATGGTGTGACATTTTCCGTCCGTCCGTTCATCCTTCCGTCCGTCCGTCTCAACCATGTTGTGAACTAGATATCTCAAGAACAATTCAACTCATCAACTTCAAACTTGGGGGGTGACTTGACATCAGTGAGAAGATGGCTGGGATTGTTTTTCACCAAACTGCGGTATCCAAGATGGCCGCCGTCGGCCATCTTAGATTCCAACCATCCCAAAATTGTTGTGAATGCGATATCTCGAGAACAGTTCAACCGATTGACTTCAAACTTAGGTGGTGACTTGACATCAGTGAGGAGATGGCTGGGATTGTTTTTCACCAAACTGCGTCTTCCAAGATGGCCGCTGTCAGTCATCTTAGATTCCATCCATCTCCAAAATGTTGTGAACACGATATCTCGAGAACAATTCAACCGATCGACTTCAAATTTGAGGGGTGACTTCACATCAATAAGAAGATGGCTGAAATTGATTTTCACCAAACTGCGTTAACCAAGATGGCCGCCGTCAGCCATCTTAGATTCCATCCATCTCCAAAATGTGATGAACACGATATCTCGAGAACAATTCAGCCGATCAACTTCAAATATGGAGGGTGACTTTACATCACTATAGCTACCCATCCGTCCTTCCATCCCTCATAACGTCCTTCCGTCCCTCATACCGTCCTTCCATCCCAACCATCTTGTGAACACGATATCTCAAGAATGATTCAACCGATTAACTTCAAACTTAGCGGATGGCTGGGATCTCAGAAGAAAGTCACTCATTTTTCGGCACAACTATGCCACCGGATGATCTTTCTCGATCACCCTGTCCCCTTTCTTCCATAGACAATTTGCAACATTGTCCTTCACAATTATATCTCCTTCACATCAACAACACCACACTCCTAGCAACAATTTACCATCACACAAAATATATATGGTGATTATATCCCGTGTGTGTGAGAAGCCCATTTCCAGACAAGCTTTTTGGCGGGGGACCTGCTAGCTACTCAGCTTGTTGATATTCTGTCCGTAATGATTTATTCTCTTCTTGAAGATAATGTTCTGAGATGAAAAGTAGGAATGCTTCATTCTGAAACTGAGACGTCAGAAGTTTGTTTAACTTACAGCATTAACAGGAGGCCGAACAAACTTAAACAAAACTAAGTTGTTCAGATCCAATCCATAAGCCAATATTACTAAAAAATGGTAGAAAAATCACCAATCTGATTAATGTCATCCCTAACCATTTTCGAAAAAAAAACTACATGTGGTCTGATAACCATGTAAGCATTATGTTTGGTAACCAGTACCATATACCAAAATATCGTAACATGCTGAATGCAAATATGATAACCTTTGATACAAACTGTGCAAGTCAAAGAGAATAATCACAGAAACAAAGCCTCTAGGCATTGTCAGCATAAGTTTATAAAGAAAAAGCAAAAACTATTGAAATACAGTTCTGAATATACTATAATGCCCCTGCTACAATGTGTAACACTAAATTAGATATGGAAATATCAATATTATTGCCACAATCCAAAGAACTTTATGTCAGTCAGACATGGGTGTTACCGTTATTCCCAAGTTGTGCACCATATTCCCAAGGCAGGTTACCTGAAAACAAGTTGTACTGATAGAAAGATTCACTGCAGTTGGTATGAGAAATATTTTGGTATACGACAAGGGTCTCCAAATATATTGCCTCCATGGTTATCATCCCACTGGTGCTTTTTCAATAATAAGTACCATGTGCCTGAGGCACTCCCTTAACTGATCCAGAAACCGATTCTCTAACTGGATCTGACCTGCTTCCTATCTCGAAGCCACTGGCACGAAATTAACTCTTTTATGGCTAGTATATTTGACCAAACAAGAGAACATATGCTGTGATCTGATCAAAGGACCTGGCGCGGTTTAATGAGATTTTGGCCCCCATGAGGTGCGGTTCAAAAATGGAATATCAGTTAAGAAAGAATTTTTTCAGTTAGTGTAAAGTATATAATCTTGAAGATGCTGTTATTACAAAATATAGGACACAGGGCCTACAAATACTCAGAGCATGTGGAGTTAGAGAACTGGTTTCTGGATCTGGTTTTCAATCAGAATGAGAAAATCGCAGTCTGGTCGGACTAGAACTCGTGTGATCAACCAGGCATAAAATAAATGCATGAGAGGCGAACCATTTTCAATGATTCTGGCCAGACATTCACCTCCGTACATCAAATCTGGTGTTCTGATGAAATCCAATGAAATTAATTCCAGTGACAGTCAATGGCCAAGCCAAGGTCCTTTTCGTCCTATGGAATACACAGGAATTTATCCTAAAGTTTTTGGCTCACAGTGGTGACCTAAAAGCCTTTACAAGACTTCACACCATAAACGAATACAGTAACAAATCAATACAGTAACTGCCGATAATGCAATTATCTAATATATTTTTCACACACCACCTTCAATCTGGATATGCCAATATTCACAAACATGTTTGTATATGTACCCTACTATTTAATATCGCCTTCATTGAAACTCACTGCCCATGATCTCTGACAATCTCAATTTCTAGTCCAATCCTCACTGCTGCACGCAGTATATCTATGCATTCCACAGAAGCATGCTGACAAGCAGGTCATAAAGTCTCAAACATTCTACACACTCTTTAAACACTCCCAGAGCAGATGTCAACTTGAACTTAATATGTTGAACAACACTTCCTTATCAGCCAGATTCCATTTCTTGTAGACATCCTTGCATTGCATTCCAGTGGGACCTGCATATGGCGTATACATATCTCGCTTAGTAGCATTTGCTAGATCCTGTGTTAAATGTGATGATTTTAATCAACGTCACAAAACATTGTTGCAGAAACTTATAAAACAGGGCTATTCCACCAAGCGCCTCCACTCAAAGTTTCTCAAATTAGGCGATACATATCGCATGCTGATAGCAAAATACGAACGTAGCGTGCAAGATCTATGGCGCTACGTTTCGTAACTTGTGTCTAATTCCGCTTAACCCGGGGCTAGGGGCCGTATGAACCCATGTACTTCAAGATCCTCATGGTACTCATATGAACAGTCACAATCAAAGCATGACTGAGATACATCATTCTTTAGATGACGACTTTACAACGAATATTATGGATTAAGAATACTGATCAGCGATACGGATTTGATATTTTTGGAACATCATGATGTCTTGCCGGCATCATTGAAAACTGTTGACCGCTTCTCTCTTGCAGGAAACAAGCCTATGTTTATGTATACTATGATTGTCTTTTTGAATTTGGTGCTAATACTGTTATATGGAATATGGAATAGGTCTTTGGATTATGGATGCGGATATTCTCTAATGGACGACGGCTGGATTATGAATGACGGACTAGACGCTTGTAATTCATACAGCACACAGCTACCAGGTCATGGAGCAGTGCAACAATCTTAGTGGATCCTTGAACATACCTGTATAATACCTTGCAAAGCCTTGAAATGTTCTCAACGAGTAAAGCATCATTGATTGATTAATCAGTCCCTGCACAGATTCTGTCCAGATGTGTCGGCTAATCATCAGTGTACCAGGACACTACAGTCTGAAACAAGTGACACTTGATGGGTTTGGGAAGCAACTTGTACCCTCACAGTTGCGTCAGCGCTGAAGCTTTTAACCGTGTTTAAATGTTTTGGAAAATATCACTAAACTAAGTTGTCTCCAAACCATTTCACAAGCTCAGAAGGTGGCTGTGACATCCCAAATGACATGGTGTTATATTCCTACAGTCTCATTGGTGTAATAAATGCCATCTGATCCGAACACCTCTTAACTCATTGCTACTTGGTTGTACCTGTTGTTCTGATGAGGTTCGCCCCGCCTGGCTTCCGGGAATTGACCTGGGGTGTCATTGTGCACACCCGAGATCATGGAATTGCATGTCGCTGGAAAGAATTAAGGACCTAAGCTCGTCAGACAGCTTATACGATGGTTAACTGGGGCACCCGTGAGGTTTCCACGTGTAACAAGGAATAGGAACCCACCCGTTGGGTCTGAGTGTGAAAAAAATAGCATCTAAACATTGTGGTACTAGTTACTTCCACTGTGATATTGTTGAAAGCGACATTAAATCGTATACACTCGCTCTGATGGGGTTCCTCTGTGAGCATTGAAGGACTCCTTCATCCTAGGAAGGGGAAATACATCTCCCATACATCATTAATTGCTGCACCATTCCTGTTTGCACTAGAACAATTAGCAAGGCGTTGAGGCTTTTGCTGCGTGAAATAACCACCTGCTTCAGAAGTCCGTTAAACCACATTGTCTTCTTGGAATCTATAGACTTCACAGTAATCGATGTCTACTATCTCTGCTATCTTCTGGCTTTAACCATACATCATCCCCCCAGGTTACTGTCAAGGCCTTATCATTCTCACTGAAATAACTTCCGCTATTTTCTCGAGAAACAGTTTTCTGTGAAAGATTGTTCCTGTGAATATATCTTCCTGCTTTCCAGCAACAAAGACACATACATATATATATATATGCATACTTTAACAGAGCTAAATTGTTCTGAATACTCAAATTATTCTTCACGAGTGCCTCTTTTCTGTTGTTATGCTTTACATCTATCAAACACTGTAGAAAATATCTTTTTTTAAACCAACATTTATCAATATTTTCAAGTAAAGTGGTATGATCGACTGTTAAATGTTAACATCAGAATAAATTTTACTTCCGGATGGCAGGAAGACAATCTGTTTAATAATAGGCTGCTGCTTAGAGCATATGGCGTTGGCTCCCAGTCAGAGGGACCTGCAATAATTTTTCAAACTAACGATCCAAAGTTTTTTACCTCATTTATTTCCTCTTTAATGAGTTCACTGGTTAAGTTATTTGCTATCGCTGACCTGAATGCCACAAGCTACCAGTTACTTTTGCTAATTAGGTTCATCTCAAAGGGACGACTGGAAAATTGTTGAAAACGGTGTTAAACCTCATTAACTTACTCATCTCTGATGGGCCACCAGGTATGGAGACATTCAAACAGAGATCAGAGAAAGTGCCCTCAGTGGGTAATTCATACCCATTGTGGCAGCTGACAGCAAAGATCATATCTTCTATATTTGTTTTTACTGAACTGTTGACTATCTGCGAAAGCAAAAGATAATTCCCGTGAATAATATATTAATCAACTGTACTGAGAAAGTACCACCCTGGACCTCCTTGCAATATGTTTCTCTTTGTCGTCCCCTGTTATTAGAGGCCTAAATTGCGAGAATCGACCATGCTGGCCACCACTCAGTGTGTTTACCCTCAACTTTGCATACCCTCAATCCAAATATTGGCTTGTTTATTACACATCCAACATCGGAGACCCATTGCTGGTTGATAATTTCAGCACTGTTCAAATATGCTAATCAAAGTGTTTAATCTGCAAATGCTGGTGACATTCATCCTTAATATGCCTGATACCCTAACCTGTGCTGGTGATCGCTAGCCTTTAACACTGAACCAGCACGGGTTCGGACCCAGCTGGTGCATGTGTGAAAGTTGGTCAGTTACTTGGCGACGGGCGGTGGTTCTCTCTGGGTGCTCCGGCTTCCTCCACCATCCAAACTGACTGTCACCATATGAAACAACCTTGAGTGTGACATTAAATCAAATCCCCCCACTGTGCTCTCATGTTATCAGCCTCAAGAGAATTGAATATGGCAGGTGCGGTGGAAGCACCCCCCAAGAGAATTGAGTACTAAAAGTGTGGCGGAAGCAATTATCATTGTGGGGGAATCGGGGGTGGGACTGCCTTCTCCCTTGACATTTAGAAAATTTTTACAGTTGCATTTTCAGAGAAGATTTTAAGTTGAAAATGTTCACAATTTCCGTCTTTCTAACTCTTCTAAAGAGGAAAAAGGTAATTCATTGATGCGTATGTTCAAAGTTGAATTGTTTGAAGGTGCGGTAATTAACTTCTTTTTTTATCGAAAAATAAGAGGCGGATATCATAGGAAACTGATAATTCATGAAGACAATGCTGATTGCTGGAGTTTACACTAAATCCGAACACTGGCAAAAAGTCGGCACTTGGCGTGAAACTGCAATTTACAACTAATCACGCTCAAGTTGGACCCGCGGAGGTTGAAAAAGGGGCGTCGCGGGTACTCTCTCAGAAAATTTTGAGATTTCAGACGCTTCCCTACTAATTTTCTGTCATAATTTTAAACACTCCCCAGTTACATAGAACTAAAGTTCCATATATATTCTTCTCTTGTCATAGGCGTTGACTCTTGGTTTGTCGTTCTGGACCTGAGGTAGAACTGAACCCAACAATAACGCCAATAAAAATGACGTGGTGACATTACCTAACTAGATTATGGGAGCAGAAATCCGCTTGACCTTCATTATGTAGAACACTTCCTCATCAGCCTGATTCCATTTCTTGTAGACATCCTCGAATTGTTCCGCACAGTACACAGCTACCCGGTCCTGCAGCTGGCAAAAAAGGTGGGGTGGTGTTGCATTGCAAAAACCCAAATGACATGGTGTAATATTCATAAAGCCCCATTGGCGTATTAAACGCCGTCTGACCTTTCATCGCTGCTTGGTTATGCTTGTTGTTCCGGTGGAGTTCGCGCCGTGGGTCTTCCGGGGATTGACCTGGGGTGTTGCTTTGCACACCCGAAGTCATGGGATTGACCTGGAATGTCGTTGTGCACACCCCAGGTCATGGAAAGAATTACGGGCTTCAGCTCCGCGGTTTGTCCTAAGAGGTGACCAACTGCAGCACCGGTGGCGTTTTTGAGTGTAAAAAAAAAAAAATATGTCCCTGTGTGTGAAAAGAGATAGGACCCAAACGAGTGAAATATTGTTGAAACCAACATTAAACCATGGGGTTCCTCCTTGAGTATTGAAGAACTCCATCGTGGAAAAAGTGGAAACGCATTCTTCAGACGTGGGGCTCCCGAGGATTGACCCGGGGTGTCGTTCTGCACACAACCAGATCATGGTAAGAATAGGCCTCGCCTCCTCAGAGGGTTTGTCGTAAGATGCGACTAACTGGGGCATCCGTCGGGTTTCCGGGTGTGAAAAGGAATAGGACCCCAGCCGTCGGGTTCGGGGTGTTAAAAGGAATAGGAACTAAACTTTGTGATATGACCGAAATAATGTTGAAAGCGACGTTAAATCATATCCACTCACTCCTTCAAACATCGATAATCACTGCGACATTCTCTTTTACAGTATAAGAATTAGCCAGGTGTTGAAGCTTTTATTGTGTGAAATGTGTGTTGTGTGCTCTGCTTTAGGAGACATTTGAGTCTACGGTGTGATCGCATCACTTTAATGCAGTCATCAGTGATAAGGGCATGAGTGATTTCTTCCGTGTACCCACGGTCGTCTTCACTCAGAGTGTATGCTTTTTAATGACTTGATAGTAGTGAGCACAATACTGTTTGCTGCTCGTCAATCCTATAAAAATCATCTATGTTCACAGTTTAGATAGGTACCTAAACCACATTGTTTTCTTGGGATGTATAAAATTCACAGTAATCGATGCCTACTATCTCTGCTGTGTGTAGTAATCAGTCTATCTTCTGACTTTAACCATAGTCAACCCCCCCCCCGCCAGGTTACTGTAAATGCCTTATTTTTCGCACGGAACTAACTATCGCTATTCACACGAGAAAAAAAATCCATGAAAGTTTGTTGCTGTGAATATCTCTTCCTGCTTTGCTGTAAAAAATATATATGCATACTTTAGCAGAGCTAAATTGTTCTGAATACTCAGGTATTTCTTCACGAGTGCCTCTTTTATGTCATGATTTACATCTATCCGATATATATATATATATATACTGTGCAGAACATATCTTATTTGCGCTGAAAATTTACCTCACGTCAAAACTTATTGCATTCGGTGTTCACACTCAATCCCCAGTGAAGAAAATGAATTCTACCCAGATCTCACCCTGTACTATCGCGCATGCGCACGCCAACTTCCGTCTCCAGTTGGTGTTTACATCTAGCTCCGATCAGTCACCAATTGTTGGATTACTTGGATCGATGGCTTGATGTTTTATTCCAAGCATATCTGAGTGGTACACAGGACAAGTGCTCACGTCCTGTTGCCCCTAGTTTCGATCGGCTTGAGAGTTGTGTGGCTCCAATTTCTTCTACCCGTTGGGAAAGAGGAGATTAGTAGGCTTGCCTCTGCGACAGCCTGCCTATGCCTCTGTGGGTCTATGCTGATTGCTGATAAATGATAATAATTTTGAAATGATAAAGTAAATAAATGCCTCCCCTGGCCCAAGTTCCTTGCCTATGATTTCAGAGAGTATGGCCAATAGAGGTAAGAAACCGACCAGATTGATACAAGTGGAAGGTTTGAAGTTGTACAGTCTGGTACTACTACGATAGTTGGGGTAGAAGTTCCCGTACTCCAGATGCCTGGCGACGAAGAAGGGAAACCGGAAACTGAATCAGACTGCACCGTGTTGAGTCAGATTCCTCCTGTCTCGAGACAGGAAGTTTCTTTTGAGTCGAGCCAAGTCCTGAGTTCTTATACGGCAGTGCCATACTCATTTTGTTCAGGGTTTGCGATAATGGATCTGCCTGGTACGTCCCTGTTAGCGAATAGAACTGGGCAGATTAACATTTTTGCAGCTTCCGGATCCTCTGGTGGCTTCTTTCGTCCTTCCCCTGCCAAGACGGTGATTTCGAACCTACTAACCACCAGAGGTTAAGGTTCCAACAATGACAGGCAGCTACGTACACTGGTGAATATATGCCAAGGTTGATGCCTATCTCTGCAACGCATGATAATAGAACATCTGTCAGACCGATCAGGATCCGCTTTTGGAAACGGGTCCGCTCTTGCATGGCGTGACGCAAATATCAAATACCGGTGGTATACGAGGAAAATGGGCAGCGTATGTACCGAGCGATCTTCCCTCCTGCTCGGTCTTGAGGTTTAAGGCCTCGTGTATCAGTTCCTAGTCCAATATGTTGGCCAGTTGTTTGACCGATTAGGATTATGAACTCCACCTCACCCGTCAGGCTCAGGTTCCAGTTGGCTATAATGTATCTGAGCCTCCTGTGGTTGCCATTTGCGGGTGGTTGGGTGGGCACGGGTTCCTGTTGCTTCAATGCATTTTTGCTGAGAAGCAACAGGAACTTGATAATGTGATGCCTGGCACTGTAATGTTACTTGCTTTATCGCACCATGTAAACGTCATGTCTGTCTTGTGTGCTGTCCCCAGTGTTTTATAGGGTGGATCGAGGGTGTCTGGTTCCATGCTGCTTCAAAGATTTCTTCTTTGAAGTAGCAGGAACGCAACTTGGCTGGGTGGTGCTTTGTTGGTTCGTCGCGATATAGCTGAAATATTATTGAAAGCGACGTTAAATTCTATTCACTCACTCACTGGTTGCCATTCTAGCACAGATTGAACAGCAGAAAGAGGAAATGGAGATTTGAGAGGCACTGTCAAATCGGCTTCCGGTTTCTGGGTCTAATATAGATCCAGTATGGTTCCAGTTGTCAGGTCGTCCATTCCCCAGCGACGGGGAGTGTCCATCCTGGGGAAATGGAAGTGAACACGGATGAGTACGTGAAATCGGAGCCAGGAAGGTCGCTTTCGGTGTGGACACAGGTGCGTTCATTACCACCCTTCAATACTATTAACTCGTTCAGTGAAATGTTCAATCGAGTGTTTAGCAGAGTTGGCATCGCAGGAGGAAAGAATACACAGGCTAGCTCCTAAGCAATTTTTCAGACGCGCAGGATCTTCTGGGGTCCTTCCGGTACAGAAGCCGATGGCTTGTGCCTATAGCGTGAATGCGAATGTGAACGATTTTTGGTTGATGTGGCCTGAGAACAAAGACTGAACTGCTTCCACTCTTAACGTCCCATTGTTTAACAGACAAGCCATGGTACTGAGAGAGACAGCCCGTCAAGGAGTGGCGATTCAGTCCCATCTCGATGGGTTCCTTAAGGTTATGTTTTGTTGATGGGATCGACCAATCTGGCAAAGATACAGGAGGGCTTAACACTATCGCCATTTTACCAGATGATAGGTTCTGGGGCGACCAAAGATTTACTGGCGCATGATGCCTACATATCTGCCATGCTCGTGTATTTGAGGCGTCGGGCCTTCTTGCCTCTCATGCACAGCTATATGCTGGAAGTAGTAAAGTGACGGCTTTACCAGCGTCGTCTTTAGCGTTTCGTTTTCCTGTCGTGGAAGTACGACCAGAAATGGATCGTATTCAGCACGACAGAGCGGTCGCTTCCAGTGGCAAAAGATCGGGAAGTACAGCTTTCGGTCCGCCACCTAAGAAGTCCAACGTTAACCCGCCTTCCGGTTCAAAGGCTAATTCGGGTGGGCAATGACCGACAAAAGAACCAGACCCCCGTCGGACACCGTCTACCTCGAAGAAGCACCATTTCGGGCCATACGGGTTGACTTCCGGTATGGCACAAACCCCGAAATGTTGCGTTTCCGGTTTTGCCACAACAAGACCTCCCGATAGTGGGGAGGCTTCAGTTTTGTTGGCCGAACTGGGTCAACATCGCGGTGGAAGCGTGGGTAAAATCGGGCAATGAGATACTCTTTCCGTTTATCGTTCGACACGCTTCTGCCTCTAGAAGGTATATTCATAGCTGGTTCTAGAAGCTGCACCACCAAGCTTCTTTCAACCCTATTGACGAGGGCCCTTCAGGAGGTAAAAGCATTTTGGGAAAGGTATTGCGCCACTATTTCTAAGAACTCTGGCGTTGAATGTATGTGGATATTGAAAAACTGACAATGTCTTACGGAAGAACTTGATGCTAAAGGTCACATACCGTACAGACATGTATCCACATGGGATTTCTCGACTCTCTATACTAAAATCCCTCATCAGGACCTTATCGACCGTCTAAGTTCATTAATATTATCTGTGTTCAAGAAAACTGATCGTAGATATATTAATGTCGGGAGCCATAAAGCATTCTTTAGCTCGACTACATACAAGAGATATCATTCATGGGATGTTACTTTGTTCATAGAGTTGCTTGAATTTCTCATTAAAGATATCTATGTGAAATTTGGCAACACAAGATATCAGCAGCATATAGGTATTCCAATGGGTACTAATTGTGCACCCCTGTTGGCTGACCTGTATCTGTTCTCTTATGAATATGACTATATGCAAGCGCTTTCAAATTACAACACATATAAGGGTAGTGGGAAGAGGTGCTGACATACTGACTGCGTCACATGACTTCACAGAAAAACCGATCCATTCAAAGCCCGTTCCCTCTCATTCACCAAACGCTATATAGACGATCTTCTCGCTGTGGATAATCGCAATATAAATGACGCATATCCATCTTGACTGGATTTGAAGGACACTACGGATAGCCCTACAGGCACGTATTTCGATCTATATCTCTATAAAACTTTAGTAACTTTTCACTTCGCGTGATGTCCACCATCCTACTTGGATAACTTGGCTGGGATAACTTTAGTATTTATTTCTCAAATCTTCACCTGCTACCAATGTATGCCATATTCCTCCTATTTGGAGGTCTCTTGCAAAGGAATTATCTCCCTTGATCGTCCCCTCGATCGTCCGCTAGGTGGCGTGTTCTCCGCGCATGCCCTTCCTCTTTTTCCTTTGCAGGCTTGCTTGCATGACCTGTTTTTGAGAGAGTCTCTGTTTACTAGTAATCCTAGATATTTAATAAAGGCTAGGGTTGTTGGTGATGAAGTTATCTATCAGGACTACGTTCTCTAAGTAGTCCCCCTTTTTATCCCAATAAAGACTCGCTTATTTGTCTTATTTTATGTGGATTTCAAGTTTTGTTTACGCAGATTGCCGTGTGTCGACTGCACAACAACAACAGCAATCTGATCTGGCACAGACATGTGGGGCGAAACGTGAGGTCACTTCTCTGTACGACTGCTATATCAAGATTCAGGATTCAACTTTATTGTACTAACACCCAGTTGTGTAGAGTACATTATAACAGAATAAAAGAATCAAGTCAAGAGAAGTCTTGGTGGAAATATTCAGCCACACAAGCCCTACTTGCCGATTTCAGTCTGACGACAATCAAGCCAGCGCCAGCCTCAGATTCTTCCAAGTGCAAAGCACAGCCGGCTACAAGTTCCGACGAGATTTCCTGATAATGGGAAACAAGACAGCTTTCATCTTGGGGGACTCCACCAGTCGACGACAGCGCCCGGGCTCCAGTCTCCAGCCAGCGGACGGGACCCGGGAACATACTCAAAGCCGGGACTCCGATCCCGAACATCGAAAGATTTCAAGACCGGGACTCCGGCCCCAGACATCTGAAGATTCAAGACCGGGACTCCACTCCCGAGTATCAAGGCGGGATTCTGCTCCCGGGTATCGGAATATTTACCGCTCCAGCTCAAGTTATCGCCGAAGAAGAGGTGGATCTCGGAGCGGGACTCTACTCCCGAGAATTTAAAGTCAAGTTCATCGGGAAATTCAAGACCGGGACTCCGTTCCCGAGCTTCAAGGCCGAAGATTTCTCCGTTCCTGAAATTTAAAGTCAAGTTCAAGGTTTTCTTCACCGGAGAGAAGACAGTCCCGGGATCGGCACTCCAGCCCCGCTATTTCCTCGGCGACCGGCAACAGTCTTCGCAATCCGGAGCGGGAGTCCAATTACAAGCGTCTAGTCCGTCATTCATAATTCAGCCGTCGTCCATTAGAGAATATCCGCGTCCATAATCCAAAGACCTATTCCATATTCCATATAACAGTATTAGCACCAAATTCAAAAAGACAACCATAGTATACATAAACATAGGCTTGTTTCCTGCAAGAGAGAAGCGGTCAACAGTTTTCAATGATGCCGCAAGACATCATGATGTTCCAAAAATATCAAATCCGTATCGCTGATCAGTATTCTTAATCCATAATATTCGTTGTAAAGTCGTCATCTAAAGAATGATGTATCTCAGTCACGCTTTGATTGTGACTGTTCATAGAGTACCATGAGGATCTTGAAGTACATGGGTTCATACGGTCCCTAGCCCCGGGTTAAGCGGAATTAGACACAAGTTACGAAACGTAGCGCCATAGATCTTGCACGCTACGTTCGTATTTTGCTATCAGCATGCGATATGTATCGCCAAATTTGAGAAACTTTGAGTGGAGGCGCTTGGTGGAATAGCCCTGCTTTATAAGTTTCTGCAACAATGTTTTGTGACGTTGATTAAAATCGTCACATTTAACACAGGATCTAGCAAATGCTACTAGGTGAGATATGTATACGCCATATGCAGGTCCCACTGGAATATCACTGTCCAGAAAGGGATAGTTTACGATATCGAAATTGTAATCATCTCTTTTGTCATAAAGTCGACGAGAGAGAATGCCCGCTTCATTTTTATAGAGATAGAGATCTAAATATGATGTGCCTGTAGGGCTATCTGTAGTTTCCTTCAAATCCAGTGAAGGTGGATATATATCCTTCACTGCGTCTTTTATATAGCGATTATCCACAGCGAGAAGATCGTCTATATAGCGTTTGGTGAATGAGAAGGAACGGGCTTTGAATGGATCGGTTTTTGAAAGCGCCTGCATATAGTCATATTCAAAAGAGAACAGATACAGGTCAGCCAACAGGGGTGCACAATTAGTGCCCATTGGAATACCTATATGCTGCTGATATATTGTGTTGCCAAGACGCCGGAGAGAAGATAGTCCCGGGATCGGCACTCCAGCCCCGCTATTTCCTCGGCGACCTGGAAGAGTCTTCGAAAGCCGGGTCCCGCTCACCCGGGACCCCGCTCAAGCAAGTCAAGAAAACAGACAAGTCTATTAGCCGGGCCCCGGCATAGAGCCGTGCTCCGGAGCGGGGCCCCGCTCATGCGGTGGACAAGACTAAAGTTCGGAGCCGAGAAACAGATCGGAACCTTCATGCATCTTCGGGGAAATAAAAAAACCGGACCCGGACCCCGGAGCGGACTCGGACCCCGGAGCGGGAGTCCAACTCCAAGACGGCACGGACCTATACAGCGCACCGGGACTCCCGTCTCCAGACCGACACGGACTCAAACATCGGAGCGGGAGTCTTCCATGGACAAGGCTAAAGCTTGGAGCCGGGAAACAGACCGGGACTTTCACTCATCTTCGGGTAGATCGAAAAACCGGACTCGGTCTCCGAAACGGACTCGGACCCGGAGCGGGAGTCCAACTCCAAGACGCCATGGACCTGTACAGCGCACCGGGAGTCCACCTCCAAGATGGCATGAACCTGTACAGTGGACCGGGTGTCCAACTCCAAGATAGCACGGACCTGTACAGCGG
>JAVTVY010019156.1:0-81889 GCA_036873755.1 Hanleya hanleyi
GTTAGGTGCAGACACTCTGTTACCTCGCAGAATGCCCTTCAAACCTCGCTTCACGACTGATATTGATTATGACTGAGCTAAGAATCAGGGAAGGGCTGTCGTTGAGAATATTCGATCATACAGATTTTATGCCTTCCACGGGAAGATAATGGACGACACAATTAGATTTGCTAGATCTAATCAAGAGGTAAAGGACATATTTGAAACATATATTTGGACTGTATACCAGCGGTCACAAATCAACATCCCTTTATCAATATACTCATATTATTGTCTGTTATGCACTATGGAGTTAAAAATGTCCATAATAGTATATTCAGCGACCATGAGAACATGAGCATCTATAGCATAGCTTTAATATTTGGATATTCTTGTTTTCTAATATCACCACTACATTCAAATTACCGTGAATCAAATGACATGCCAAATCATGAAGATGCACAAAATAAACATGATGCTGTGAATATGTTTTGTTATCTTGCACATTCAACAAACAGTCAAGCATACAAACATTCCATATTTTGTAGATTTGATCTGTAATCTGGACGTATTGTCGTCTGCGTACCTTGATGACTATGTCTGTCCAATATTTTTAATTTCTCCTGAAATTAAAGCTCCCGTCTTCCGCCAGGAACCCATCTTCAATTAGTAATGAATGGCCCACTACTACCTGTAGTGTTATAGAGTTCATCTTAATTTTTCGGAAATCTGTCTAATTAATCAGACACATATGACCGATTTGATTTATTCATCTGTATATGTTCCTCCTGTCTTCCACATGCACGCTGAAGATTTCGACGATATCCCTTGACGACACACTAACATGTTTTATTCTCTGTTTGACAAAGTCACAACTGATGAGGATTTTAGCGAATGAATATTCGTACCCCAGTCACAATTTAATTGTCATGTTCGTTTGAGTACCATTGCGATTTTACATAAATAGTGTTTAAATGATCCATATCCTTGGGTTAAGTGATATTATAAGACTTGTTATACCAAATAACAGATCACAAGTCAGCCAATCACAATGGTTCTGACGACATCTCTGTGAACATGCCATCTTGGATTACTGTTATTGGTTATAACACAGCATCTCAAGAATCTTGCAGATATCTTAAGATTTCTCTATTTCTCGTTTCAGCTCTGACAGATGTTCGGTTATGGTTTTTAGACAGAAGAATATTTCATGGCTATTATGATAAAAACAGGCCTCCAGAGACAAGAGGAGAATATCAAATTCTTGAAAAGGCAAGAATTATATATATATAAGGAGAAAAGGGTTTCTCCGCTTAATCCGGGGCTAGGGGCCGTATGAACCCATGTACTTCAAGATCCTCATGGTACTCATATGAACAGTCACAATCAAAGCGTGACTGAGATACATCATTCTTTAAATGACGACTTTACAACGAATATTATGGGTTAAGAATACTGATCAGCGATACGGATTTGATATTTTTGGAACATAATGATGTCTTGCCGGCATCATTGAAAACTGTTGACCGCTTCTCTCTTGCAGGAAACAAGCCTATGTTTATGTATACTATATGATTGTCTTTTTGAATTTGGTGCTAATACTGTTATATGGAATATGGAATAGGTCTTTGGATTATGGACGCGGATATTCTCTAATGGACGACGGCTGGATTATGAATGACGAACTAGACGCTTGTAATTGAAGAATCTGTACTTCGCAAATAATACGAACTGTCACACTTGTTATATTCGGAATAGGAGGCATCGAGCATCATTTCCACCCAGTATAGGATTCCTGAAATGGTTCTCTAACACACGCTTAAATGGACTGCAACTTGGACATTTTAAAATATAAGCTTGATGTATCGAAGCACATATATAATATAGCAATTGGCATATTAATACTTTTTAAAGTTATATTTCCATACAATGATATTTCCAGATGAGTCCTTATTGACAAATCACGTGATAATGTACCTATAGTTCATGTCAACGTCTATTACAAACGATCAGTCTCCCGGTGATTGAAGATGAAAGCAATCGCAATATGAGAAACAGTTTATCTGGATATTAATACAAAACCCTAGCTGGTTTCCACTCCTCAGTCAAGTTTAGCCGAATGTGTATTTTCGCCAGCGTGGTATGTCTGTCCGTCCATCCCTCTGTTCCTTATCGACGTTACCACAGAGTAATATAACCAGGCTATCAAAATTGATACAACAGATGCAATCTGTGATGCGCGTTGAATATGACCGATCTTGGTTAATATTTTAGAGATCAAATTACACGCCGAAAATATTTTATATGCTATCTCTTGAAGAATAATGTAAACCTTTTTCATATCCCATGTTCTCAACGTCAAATTATACGGTAAAAGCAGTCAGTGTTGCTGTCACATCTCTTACTATTTCTGTTTACGACAATATTTTTGAAAGTTTAGAGCTCGATGTGTAAATTCACACAAGAAATGCCTATTTTCTTATTGAACTTAATCTATTGTCAACCCGTTCAAAATATATGTGAGATAAATCACAATATTTCTTGAAGGATAGCCAAGCTGTCCAACTATTTCAACATTTCCAGTCAGCAGTGAGGCGTATTGAAACATACAACGAAGTGGGTTCAATTGGAGCGACATGCAAGAGCAAATATAATGCCGTTAACACAATATCTGTTAGGTAAACATTCCAGATTTCAACGAGGAAACTACTGGTCTGAAATTCCAGCCAAATATAAAATATAAAAAAACCGCAAGTCAGTTTGTTCAGGTGGAGAAGGCGCTTTCGATGTTGACAGCAAAGACAGAAAAATGCAATAGGGGATTCCTCTTCCGGAAGACTTTCCCCTACGAGTCCCTCATATGGCCGAGCCATTTTGAATTTGCTTCCGACGACCTTTAGTCTAGAATCCATTTCTTTATATCCTTTTTGTACAATCAGACAGAATTTCTTTTGAATAAGTCTCAACAAAATGATCCTTCCCCACTCCATTTAATTTGGTGGCAAATGGAGACACCGGCAGGGCAAGTATAGCTTTTTATCGATTTTTTTTTTGGAAAAAGGTATTAAATCTATTGTGAACCGTATATCATTGACTCCATCACGTATTATCCTAAGCACCAAGGCCCCACAAATCATTAATAACAAGATCATCTTATAATTAATCCTTATACACTGGCGACTTTACTATTATTAACATGATTCAGTATAGAACCTCATACATCATTAATAACATGAATAAGTTCAGTTAATTTCGTCTGATTCTTTCAAAGAAATACAAAAACGATTATCATCTCTCTGCAAATGCAACTCGAATACCAACAATATTTGTAATGGATTGATTTCCTCGAGCCAAGTTGAATCTGAATGAATGATTCAGCCAACTGAGATAATTGTATTGCCTAATAAATCAATTACCGGCAAACAAGGACGTCACATCATAAAATTAGCCCTAATAAAGTGGTGCAATAAACTATGGCTGAGTTTTTTTGTGTATAACAACCAGCTATATATGCTGTTACCTGACGAAAGCTGCTAAAATGGATTGTTTGGATGGGTGATTATTGATTAACGTTTGCCGGGAGGTATTCAGTCGTCACTAACCGGAAGCGACTCAGTTAATCCAGAAGGGGCATACGTAATCGTGATTGACATCCATTTCCACCTCCTCCTTTCCCCGGAATCTTTCCTTTCTGACACGCCGTGACCACTCCACTAGTTACTCTACGTATGTGTTAAATGCAACTCATGTTCGGCAACACATTGTAGCTCACACAACGGCAGTGATGCGTTGACCGCTACAGGGTAACAATTAATGTACAATTACAGCACACATAAGGGAAGTGGGAAGAGGTGCCGACATACTGGCAGAGCCACATGACTTCACAGTATAGTCTTCCGGTTAACCTATTCTAAAGCACCTACCAAAAATCAAACGATTCGTGATATGTGTTATATCTCAGGTACGCTTTTATTGTACCTGTTCATGTGGCAACTTGGAGATATGACCACACGTCCCCTAGCACCGGCATAAGCGGTATTAGATACAAATCTAGAGAGCTATGATGGAAATGCTCTGACAACTCGTATATTGATAATTGGTGAGCTGTTTCGCTATGACAACCCGTACACTAGGGATTGGTGAGCTGTATGGTCCTCAGATGAAAATGACGGCATTTAACACAAAAGACTAGTCTGTAAGGCCCGATGTCGACCCAGCATCAACTTCCCACAAATGCCAACATATATCAAAGACCAAAAGGTCTGTACAGGGGGCGGGCCTCGGGGACGAAACGTCCACCAGCAGAATCCCGCCATATACAGGTAAAAATTACAACATATTTAAGGCCACAAGGCCGACTGACTCCACGTTGATGTCAGATTTGTTTAAGCGGATCTTTCATCACAGCCCCCGAGCTAGCGCGTCTAATGCCGCTTAAGTCGGTGCTAGGGACCGTGTGGATACTTCATAGTCTCCACATGAACAGCTGCAATAAAAGCGTCCGAGAATCCACCGTATTCTCGGGTCTGAATGTTAGGTGCCGAGGGATGCTTTTCTGTAGAGTCATATTAGTCGCCAGACGTCAACTTTTCCCGCCTCTTGCATATCGCTCCAATTATTACCTGTATATGGCAGGATTCTGATGGTGGACTGTTAGTCCCCAAGGCGGGCATTACAGGTTAGTTTCTCTGGGTATTCTTGCATTTATCAGGTTACCCCGTGTTGAGGCGTTTACTCCATCAGACGTCCAAGATGCTCATCTATTAACATCAGATGAGTTGTTTGAGCTGATCTACCATCACATCTCCCGAGCTAGCGTATCGAATTCCGCTTAAGCCAGTGCTAGAAGCCGTGTGGATACTTCATAGTTCGTACATGAACAGGTACAATGAAAGCGCGGCTGAGATACTGAGGCTACGTCCGAGAATCGACTGTATTCTCGGGTCGGAATGTTAGGTGCCGAAGGATGCTTTCCTGTAGAGTCATATGGTTGTTTTTTAGTCGCCAGGCCTCTTCAATTTTTCCCACCTCTTGCATATCGCTCCAATCACAATAAAACAAACACAATTCCGTTAAAATTCAAGTAAAGGTTTACTTATACCATCGATACCCTATGAACAAAACGGCATTTTGATATCATCATTCGAAACTCAAATATGAGCATTATTGACAACTGTTTCTCCGTCTGTATCATATGTACACCGGGCATTGAAAAATAAGATATTTCTTCAAGGCTGAACATTACTATGATATTTAACATCATGAAAATGTTACCACATTTATGTCTGTTCATCTGTGCCTATGTGCCTATATGCAAATTGTCGAGAGAAAACTATTCTATAACTATACGTTCTTCTCCTTCATGCAACGATATGTAGAGGATGTCCTTGCTTTAGGTAATCTTAATAAAGATTAATAGTTGGGAAGGGTATTTGTGCACCGTCACTGGATTTGAAGGGACCATGTTTTCATTGCATGTCTGTTTTTCCTGGAATTAGTGCTAACTGTCGAACGTAATATAGTTCTTTTGATTATTGAAGCGGACATTATCTTTTGGATGACGGGAAATATTGAATGTCGGATATGACTGGTCTACCCATTTAATGTCGGCAGAGCCACAAAAAAAAACGATCACAATTTTGACATATTCAATTGCTCCTTGATGGATAGTAATGCAATGGATATTCATTGATTGTGCAAGTTCACGATGAGTCCGTGGAGACGTTGAATGCATTATTCACACGGACCCTAGCCTCGAGTTTACGTGACGTTGAAACATGCCTCTAGTATTTTAATGTCTACAAATTTAATCTACAGTAGCTTAAGCCAGAACGGGCATAACAATTCTAGAAGACTGTCTCGAGATAGTGGCATGATATAAGCTGATCCGGGAGCAGTTTGTATGACGTGTCCAATAAATGGTTTATTTCGTGACACTAAACAGATATTTTGGTATCTCAGGTCTATACGTATTCCTTCACATCAAATGTGGGACGCTAATAAAACTGCTCATAATTGTGTTATACAGAGTCCCTGTGAGTGCGGTGAAGGCGTCCACATATCCTGTCGTATTACGGGAGAATGTATTAACGCGCGGTGAAGAACATAGACTTTGGTTTACCAAATGGATTGTGAATCTTTCTGATGTACTATTCAATCGCAAATCGCAAACGCATGGATCATTTTCCTTTTTCGACTGAGCATGACAAATTAATGTTCGTAAAGTTTTGTAAAGAGTTCTATGCATACTAAAACGAACATTCTGAGAGATTTCCTATCCATTCCCTGGATATGTTTAATGGATTTGAATTACGACGACTGTGAATGACGACGTACGTACTGTTATAAGAAATCGGTTCTTTGATCATGGACACGGATATAGTTTTATGGACGATAGCTGACCGCTGCTATCTATTAAGAAAACGGTTACTTCTTAGCGTATCATCCCCAGTCGGCTGAATGTTCTTGATTTGTGGGTGGTTATTGCACTCTTGAAATTCGCTCTCGTAATGCATAAAGCGAACCGTTCATACATTGCTAAAAGAATATGCCGGAAATTAGACGGGGAATGGTCGTTCAACTGCACTGTCAAAGTATGAGATGTCGGAAGCTAGGGTAGTGATCGGTGAGTGGGCTGTTTCTTAGTGTTCATCCATTTAGACCGTCTATCTCAAGAGGGTTATACAATTCTCGTACTTTGGTCTCCGTGTGAACCCAATTCCAGCTACAAAAATATCGAACGCGGCATTCTATAGGAACGAAGAATCTACCTGAATCACGAAACCGAGTGACTTGAAGCGTCCGACATTAAGTGGGTAGAAAATGTCCATTTAACTATGGCTGAATACATAATGAAAACACAATTTCTTAAGAAATTCTCATCACCTAAATTGTCATATGTACATTTATGCAGTAAAACCGATGAGAACGTGCAACATAGAAACTATGAAATGGACAACGACTGGTCTCCTGGTGTGACATTTCTAACAGTTTGAAGGAATTGTACACCAGAAAGAGGATCATGCTATTACGCAAAAGAATACACAAACTGAAATATTTGAGTTGTCTGATCCAGTTACATTGTTTTTCTTCTACTCAGTGTTCCGGTGTTGAAAAACTTATACCTAGACCAGCTTGCCAATATGGTCGACATCTTAGAAGTGGTGGGTATTGCTATATACAGTTTGTAATGTTAGCTTTGTGGGCTCTTTATAATCTAATGACGTAGAGATTAGTTACAAACCCATACCGTTGTACTAATCATATTACCCCGGTGTTGAACATATAGCAGCTCAACTGATATCACATGGGATCTGTGCTGGTCAATTTTAATATAATTTTTTAGCCAAGTTCAATATTCCCATCTGAAGCAAAGGTTATGAAGTTACGAGAGACTGCTGTGGTACTAGAACCCCCTCTCCCGCCCCATGTGATACTAAACAGACTGACAGCTCAGGAGATTCCGCTGTATTTACTGAACATTTCCCAGATCGCCCTCGATGTATACCACAGAAACTTGACAGCTATATCGCTGGTTTATTTGCACTCATACAGTGACCAGCTTAGAAATCTCTCAAGCGGAAATCCATTGATAAATTGGTTCAATGAATCAGTCGGATGTGAAATGACGTCTTCGATATAGCTGGGTCTATAAATTTACTTGACGGTCTGGGAGACCCACATCCGTGAACGGACAAAAATACAACCGATGACTTTAGTTGGAATGGACGCGGGGGAGTTCGATTTCTTTCTAGAATAAAACTGGGTTATTATCCTCAAATAGAAATGGAGACGGCGGAATACCTGTAATTGGATGTATTGACTTCTAATGCGTATCGGTGACATGTTTTCGATTGCGCCAGGTCTACGGTCTATTATTTCTTGCTCTCAATTCGCCAAGAACAGGAGGAAGTTGTGTGATATGGAATGATTAACTTGGTATCAATTATCAATAATGGGGACGATAGCTGACATAAAGTATGCATTTCATGCATTGATTTACAACGAACATCTCTCGACGACACATGGTCAAATTATTTCAGGACAGCCATATCCATTTTCAGTGTATCTATAGGAAAGAGATATATCCGCACTAAAACGGTTGTCTACAACGACTATTAGTTTTCAATCCTTCGCTGCAAGAAGCATTCCTGAACATGCTGAATGTTATACAACATAGATGACCTTTGTTGGCATTAGTTAGACACGTCCCAATTCTCTGAACGGCAGGTTTATTTACAATGCACAATGGCCTTTACTGGGTTGTCTGCAGCGTTTTCGCCAGTCAGACCAGTTGCAAGATCTTTACTGCTGGCTATAATAATAAGATTCAATGAAGAGCCGACGACTAACAGCGGATCGTCAAATTGTGCATATTTGGGATTATTTCTAAAAACTGCTGGAGAACATTCAACATCAATGCCTTGATGAGGGTACATACCGTCTACAATGTTAGGTATAATGGCAGTTGATGACAGAAGGATTGCAGTACGTATACGTTCAGCGAATACCTTTATCGGTTAAAACTCTTGTTCCCTGCACGAATACATTTCAAATGTTGAAAATACCACAAATTTCGCCAGTATAAATCCACGTCTAATATGTGAATAACTCTTCTCCTACAGCACTTCTTCCATGAAAGAGACTACATTATTCGAGAAGGCGGTACTGGATATACATTCTTCATTTAAAAAAAAGCGATATCTCGCTGCTAGTATGATCTTAACCAAGATATTTCGTGATGTCTTTCAACGCAATTGACTCCATCTCCCGTTATGCAGCGATATCAGTCAACTCACTTTTGGTATGTGCTTCCAAGTCCTGCATGCAATTTATGCTGTAGAACATTGTCGTGTGAGGAAACTGTTACAAGGATGTGTCTGATTATCTGAACAAGGGATATCAGCATTTTGGGAACTTAATTCCCACCAAAAGGAATATGGGATCATACGCACATGGATTTCACACAATCCACACTCCATATACTGTGATTGGTGAGGAGAGTTGTACATGTATCTATTGCTAAAGACTATTGCTGCTGTTAAAAACAGAGTATTATTGAAGTCGTCGATTATATATCATAGGCAGGTTATGTATATTAAACCTCGTTATTTCAGTAACGCGCCAGTCCATCTGAAGCAGGTTATTGAAACGATCAGAGGCTATGCCATATTGAGCCCATAAACGAATCCACTCAAGACAGATCAGTTTAGATAATATCAATTCATTATTATCCTTGCCTGTAGTTGACCTTACGTACTTGTGATAGCGGGGGCTATATAAAGAAACTTGTCGATGAGAGCACTTCAGAAACCTCGCCGAAGCAGCTATCCGCGGAACGCCAACGTACAGAATAATCCATTATGCACTGGACGCCTAACGCTGCATTTCTTGAAGGAGAAAAGAATTAATTAAGGTAGACAGCTTTCTGCTAGAATTGCTCATATAACAGTTCTGTCCAGTTCTCGACCAACTCCACATTCTATGCATCAGCATCAAATCAATACTTCTTCAGTAAACCTGTAAATGTGCAGGGCTGGAGTTTTTGGAGATAATTCCACGTGAGGACATGGGACCCACAAGATTCTGACATTGCTGGCAGCAGTTGTCAAATGTTGTCCTCCGCTCGTTCAATCCGTTTCTCTTGGATCGACATTGCAAGGTCGACGACTGGAAACACTTCGACAAATATTCCGCTCACGCGTGAATGCCGAAAGAAGAAGTGTAGCTAGAAACTCTTAGAAGAGGTCGTTCGCTTCTGTGAAGAGAAATATTACCAGCTTCATTCGCATCATGAAACCGAGGAGGTTAGGAAACAGAATACAACAAATTGGCAACGCTGAAAAGTATGTTCATTCATTATGAACTGTAGTAATTGCCGCCTTAACTGCTTGGCCGGAGAGGGGAATGGGGATAGCAGATATAAGCAGAAACTGGATAAACTCGACATTTGCTTTATTGACTTGCCTACTTGAATACTGTGATATGATAGCCATCCGACGCAAAAAACAAAGTCGGATTGTTTTTCGGCAACCTGCGTGATCCAATATGGCCACCATGACCGCCTTGGCCTTCACCCTATTCAGCCATGCTACCTAAGCTTGTGATTGCAATAACTCAAAAACGATTTATTCGATTGACATCAAACGTGGACAGTGGGTTCGTTTGAGTGAGAGAATGGCTGGGATTATTTTTCAGCAACCTGCGTAATCCAATATGGCCGCCATGGCTGCCGAAGTCTTGACCCTATTCAGCCATGCTACCTAAGCTTGTGACTGCAATAACTCAAATACAGTTTATCCGCTTGACATCAAACTCGGGAAGTGGGTTCGTATGAGTGAGAGAATGGCTGGGATTATTTTTCTGCAGCCTGCGTAATCCAATATGGCCGCCATGGCTGCCGAGTTCTGGACACTATCCGATCATGCTACCAAAGCTTGAGACTGCAATAACTCAAAAATAACTTGTCTGATTAACATCAAACTTGTACAGTGGGTGGGTTTGAGAGAGAGGATGGCTGGGATTGTTTTCTGGCAACCTGAATAATCCAATATGGCCGCCATGACCACCGTGACCACCTCTGTTCAGCAATGCTACCTGAGCTTGTGAATGCAATAACGCAACACCATTTGTCCAATTAACATGAAACTTGGACAGTGGGTTGGTGTAAGAGGATGGCTGGGATTGTTTTTCGGCAACCTGCGTAGTCCAATATGGCCACCATAGCCTTGACTCACTATTGATCCATGCTACGTAAGCTTGTGACTGCAATAAGTCAAAAACTATTTGTCCGATTCACATCAAACTTGGACAGTGGTTTCATATGAGTGACTAGGATTGCTTTTCGGCAACCTGCGTAATCCAATATGGTTGCCATGCTAAACAAGCTTGTCACTGCAATAAATAAAAACAACTTGTCTGTTTGACTTCAATCTTGGACAGTGGTTTGATATGAGTGCGACAATGGCTGGGATTGTTTTTCACCCATTTGCATAATCCAGTTTCGTCAACTTGGCCTTCGTTCTAGATTCGACCACTCTAAGCTTGTGACTGCAATAACTGAAGAACAATTTCACCAACTGACATTCGGCATAAGAGTAACAATGGCTGCATAGCATTTGCTTGTTTTTAGCAACCCTCATGACATGATCTACACATGTCATATGTCGTATTTATCATATTTCACACTGTTTACATTTCAAAACTAAACTATCTGGTATTTTGAAACATCTCCATTTCTTCATTAAATCTGATGTACTGTCAAATAATTTCTTTTCAATTCTCAGATAATATAACAAATGTTTTAAGCATTTATTACACAAACACAAGTTCCCATCATTCAATGTACAATTTTGAATACAACATTTTATAAACCTTTTATGTGGCCATACTGTCTATTTTATCGACGGTGGGGGACATGGATCGCTCGGGTTTTCATGTTAGTTAGCCTCTTGTCTCTACAAACGCCATTCACATGTGTACAAAATGTCTTCTCTCAGATCTTGCCAAACGTTGTTTTGATCGGTTGTTCTCCATTGCAGTTTTCCATACATGTACCACTGATCTTGACAAAGGACATATTCTCTTCTATAGTTCGCTTTACTCTGCAAAAGTGGTCACAAGGACTTTCGGCAAGATAAGTGTCGTTGCCTAAAACGAACGTCAATCAAGAACACAAATAATTGCGACTGCCCTAATCACACATCCAATCTGATAGACTTGACAACTGTTGTATACTATATTAATCAGCTGCAATGTAAGCTAAGATGAATTTATCTCCGTAATGGCATTAGGTGGTATATCCACCTTCACTGGATTTGAAGGAAACTACAGATAGCCCTACAGGCACATCATATTTAGATCTATATCTCTATAAAACTGAAGCGGGCATTCTCTCTCGTCGAGATGATTACAATTTCAACATCGTAAACTATCCCTTTCTGGACAGTAATATTCCAGTGGGACCTGCATATGGCGTATACATATCTCGCTTAGTAGCATTTGCTAGATCCTGTGTTAAATGTGACGATTTTAATCAACGTCACAAAACACTGGTGCAGAAACTTAAAAAACAGGGTTATTCCACCAAGCGCCTACACTCAAAGTTTCTCAAATTTGGCGATACATATCGCATGCTGATAGCAAAATACGAACGTAGCGTGCAAGGTCTATGGCGCTACGTTTCGTAACTTGTGTCTAATTCTGCTTAACCCGGGGCTAGGCGCCGTATGAACCCATGTACTTCAAGAACCTCATGGTACTCATATGAACAGTCACAATCAAAGCGTGACTGAGATACATCATTCTTTAGATGACGACTTTATAACGAATATTATGGATTAAGAATAGTGATCAGCGATACGGATTTGATATTTTTGGAACATCATGATGTCTTGCCGGCATCATTGAAAACTGTTGACCGCTTCTCTCTTGCAGGAAACAAGCCTATGTTTTTGTATACTATGATTGTCTTTTTGAATTTGGTGCTAATACTGTTATATGGAAAATGGAATAGGTCTTTGGATTATGGACGCGGATATTCTCTAATGGACGACGGCTGGATTACGAATGACGGACTAGACGCTTGTAATTCGATGAAGTTGATTGGTGGATTTTCCTTAATTAATTCCTTAGTTAATCCAGCATGGTTTGAAGTATAAGCTCAGTCTCTTTGATGGCAAATTAAACAGGAGATCGTTCTTGTCGAAAATAATTGAAAAAAATCGAAGTAAACTATACCTTCATACAGGGAAAATATAGACTTCCGATTTGTGAATAGAATAGAAGGCACTGATTTCCATGTTCCATATCATTTCATCCAGCTCGCCATTTTCCGGCACAGATCCAATGAAGACGTATAATATCATTCTCAAAGGCATTGATGTGATAGAATTTCCAAAGAAAATCAGCCGGAATGCAAACGCGCTCATCAAGAAAGTTCACAGCCATGGTGTGGATTCGGTTCACTAGTGATTGATCCTACAATACACCTGAGCTACAGTCCAACTCACTGTAAATGACCAACGTCGAATGAGAAGCCAATGCCAAGATAACTTTAGCCGAGTCGCCAACTATCGTAGATTCATTGATGAATGTATCAAGATGAGAGATTTACGAACCAAATTATGACCATATTTTTGGGTTATATATTATAACATTTTATATATTTATAACGTACCTTTTGAGGTGATCGTGGTTGTAAGCATAACTTACTCCTTCCCAAGTATATAAGATATGTGATTTGATACTTGGTTGACCGATTCGTCAGCCGAGGAATATTGTGCGCTACATTTTCTGGTCGAACGCGTCCTCCTAAATATAGGGCTAGGTCTCTCCTCCTTGACATTGTATCCCAGAAGCTTACCACACAACGTTTTCCGCATGAGTCCCTGTTGATGAAATATTTCCCACTAGTGTGTTGACTCGCAGTTGTCATCTTTTTATCGAGTTCAAGCAAGAAAAATCTCTACAGAAAACAACCGTTTCCTCAATTGTTTTCACTTTCTATCCTGTGACGAGGTTGTCGCGTAACGCTGGTTTGAGATGTATTTATTTTTGCAATAACATTTGGCAAAAACTCAATTACCCGCTAAATGACTGCTAGAATCCTCGATAAAATGAGCGCATCGATGCCCCGTCGAAAACTAATAAACCAATAATCCGTTGTGGAAACATTATCAGCATATGGCAATTTAACCGGAACTTGCTATATCCTTCTTTAACTTCACAATACAATCGGTGGTACAAGTTCTCCCTTTGTCTACCGATACAACTTCAATATGAAGGCTCATTATACGTAAGAAAATTTATACCCATTTTTTAAGGATTTGAATGCTTGACAAATCCACCAGAAATGGCATCGGATTCTTAGAACATTCAGGTATTACTTCTGCAATGAACACCAGTGGTATATATTGGTATGATCGATAATGGCACACGGTGCACCGCCAACGGTATTTGGTTATTTTTTGAGTAGATAATTGGATTTCGTGGTTCGGACGTTTGGCTTCAATATTCAACAGATTTTCCATTGATGTCCTTTTTTATTTCATTTCAATCGATAACTATACTTTTCAGTGTTTCGAAGAAACTCTGGAATCGGTAATGTTAAGTTCATAGCTTGACGGTTGTCGTATGCTTTGTCCGCCTCGAGCTATTGTATTCGGTTTATGCGGACTGTCATTTGCTGATTGGCAGATTCCGTTTTCTTTCCTCCAAAGCTTGAAGTTGGTAATGTCTTTGATTTCTAACTCTCCAGTTATGATGTCGGAGAGATACGACGTGTTCTGTTTCTGTCAGGTTTAAGCGGGAGAAACCCTTCAACGAATCCAGTTACACGAAAGTAGCAATTTAGCAATACCATCATCCACAACTTAAGCCTGCGAGTGGCTCTGTAATTCCCCGGTTATCAACGTTGGATGGAAAATACCAGCGTGCCAATCCGATGCTTGTTATCCTGAGCCTCATCAACAGCTCGTTCGCTACAGTCAAATAATAAATTGCGAAATAATGCATGATGCAATTCTAAAATTCGGCTATAGGTGACCATAACAGTTCTCGGAGTTACTCTTTATTAGACGATTGCATTATCCACATAACTTATGTCGAAGGCGTAAATTCCATTGTACCCCATGTTATGTAGGCGTCTGGTCCGGCATCCTTATAAGTAACCGTCGATCATCATGATTTGCTCATTCACAATACGTGTGAAACTGTTTGTACAAGCCTATGTTTATGTATACTTTTGTCTTTTTGAATTTGGTGCTAATACTGTTATATGGAAATGGAATAGGTCTTTGGATTATGGACGCGGATATTCTCTAATGGACGACGGCTGGATTATGAATGACGGACTAGACGCTTGTAATGTACGTATAGACAGTTGATCGCGAAAAAGTGACGCGAAAAAGGATTGACGCTGTTATCAAAATTTTCGCCTACCAAGATTCTTTTTGTGAGAGTGAATTTCCAATAGTGATTTAGGGTCTGAATCTGATTTGAATCTACTATACATAATGCTCAAACGCCCCCTTAGCTGTACACTGTTTATTCTTATCTTGAGCTTTTCGTGGACTTTATCCAATTGTCGGGGTTATGCCAAATTAACATTCATAACAGTATGCCGTATAAAATATTTAAAAGTATTCAAGATCTCCAATAGTTCATTTACACTATTCTAAAACCGGTTGTGTTATAATGAGATCCCAGGGATTGAACAGTGGAGATGTTCCTTATCTAGAATCATATATATTTGGACCAACGGACAATACAATTCGGTGTCGGAGATTAGGAGGAAATTATCTAACCATCGCAAGCCGGTGGCAGGATCATGCTTGCTGGTAAAGGCTATTTATCTGGGCGAATATTGTGTTTTACCTGATAATCTCTTCAGATAAAAGACATACAGATGTTGTGGTAATCAATGACCAAAACCAGCATCACCTCTGTGAAGGTTCATTTGCTGCACAATAGCCTGAACTACTCTTCTGTCTAAAACCCATAACTGCGCATCTGTCAGAGATGAAACGAGAAACATAAAAATCTTAAAATATTTGCAAGATTCTTGGGATGCTATGTTATAACCAATAACAGTAAAAAACGATTAAAAGCTCACGGAGATGTCGTCAGAGACATTATGATTGGCTGATTATAGTGATCTCGTGTTATTTGGTGGGAACAGATGAGTTTTTGATTATAACAAGCCTTATAATATCCCTCAACCCAAGGATATCGACCGTTTAAACATTATGTATGTGAAATCGCAATAATACTCAAATGAACATCGCAATTAAAGCGTGGCTATGGTACGAACATCTATTCGCTAAAAACCAAAACAAGAAAAATCAATAAACGATCCTTGATCCAAAAAAATTCTTTTTGGAGGATTTTGTGGTGTACATGAATTTGCATCGTTTTGTCTGAAAAATCAGACCAAATTTGTTGAAAACCAGATTGTGAGTTTGTCACAACATTAATCATTATGGATTTTAATCATTATGGATTAAGAATACTGATCAGCGATACGGATTTGATATTTTTGGAACATCATGTCTTGCCGGCATCATTGAAAACTGTTGACCGCTTCTCTCTTGCAGGAAACTAGCCTATGTTTTTGTATACTATGATTGTCTTTTTGAATTTGGTGCTAATACTGTTATATGGAAAATGGAATAGGTCTTTGGATTATGGACGCGGATATTCTCTAATGGACGACGGCTGGATTATGAATGACGGACTAGACGCTTGTAATGTAGACAATAAAAGTTGTTAGTGCGTGCATCGTCAATGGAACATCGTCAGCATCTTCAGAGTGGAAGATAGAAGGAACATATACAGACAAACAAATCTAATCTATCTGATTGATTAGACTGATTTCTGAAAAACACAAGTTGAACTCTACAACCTAAAGTTAGTTCTACGGCGTTCATCAATACTCGAAGATGGATTCCTGGTGAAAGACAATACGTCTAGATTATATACATATCAAATCCACAAAATATGAAACGTGTCTTTCTTATGGTTGTTTGGTGAATGTGCAATATAACAAATCATATTCACAACATCGTGTTCATTTTATCCATTTTCGTGATTTGGCATGGCATTTGATTTACGGTAGTTTGAATGTAGTGGTGAACATTCAGTCACAAAGCAACGAGGAGACGGTAACAACACATTATCTACACCTGAATCACAAAACCTACATCTGCTCCATTACTTCTGCATCATCGATATGTTTTCATAAGGCATATTAGTTATACCGGATTCCTGAAGGTAGTGTGATCATTTCAATCAATGTATAAACCATTATTGCAGAAAATGGTTCGCCATGGCAATACCACCTACACTCAAAGTTTGTCAAATTTGGTGATAAATGTCACACACTTATAGCAAATTACGATGGTGGTGTGGAGGATCATGGGCGATACACTCTAAATTTTGTACATCGAATTTTGTGCCTAAATCCAATCGTCAGTGTGTAGAGTTTCTAATTCGCAAAGGCTTCCCTTTGAACATTATCTTGACTCTTTGACAAGAAGATAGATGAAACGTTGTGCTATTCAGACACAATAGGGAATATTTGGAAGTTTAAATTTCGTTTTATTATCAAATTTATATGCAACTTCTTTGATAAAACGGGCAGGCAATACGAATATTAATCTGATTTACACAACAAAGTAAAACAGCTGACGAAGAATATACATTGTGCTTCTATCTCTACATATTTATGCTAAACATCAGCTTATTTTATATGCGTCTCAGCTCCAATGGTGCACATGCAGATATGATATTCCATTTATCATCAGAGGTCGCCGCGGCGATATGATTTCGTCTGAATTTTTTTATTTGTGGTAATTATGTATAGCCTTTTCCCATATGGAATCTGCAACCATGGTTTTATATCTGCAACGGTAGATCAGAGGCGCGATAAATACCGTCAATTGACAGGGACATAGACGATTTATTACACACTACGCTCATCTATACAGTTCCAGGCTTGTAGGTTCAATATTATGATATCACCAATCAATATAGAAAAAAGAGAGAAACAAGATTCTTTTTGGATATCAGAAAAAGATCCGAGATTTGGCAAGAAATTGTGCATCGTTATATGCGTTACATGAACTCTAAACTGATCGTCTGATCGCCCGTGCAATATTTCATAGTGTTCTATTCTCCCCACGATATAGTGAGAATATCCACAGGGTCCCGGATTAGAAATATAGGGGAGGTGATCAGTGAGAACCAATAATCTATGGGTGAATTACCAAAGCGACATTGCAGAGGGCCAATTTTCCGTCGAAGAACCTCAAATGAACTAAGAGAAACAGTCAGTCTGTAAATGCAGTTAGTAATCAGGCAAACGTTAATCCCAATAACCCAGTCTCACTGTAACAAAAAGGTAGAGCAAGACCGATGTACGATGGAGAGTTTCGCATAGTATTGTCAGACAGCCAACGGGAAGATTAAGTTATGGTTGGATAGTGTTATTATGACAAGCCTTTAAGTTAACGGAAGGAACATTCCAGAAAGTAACTTGTCCAAGGCAGCAATGAGAAATGGCCAAGAAAATGTATACTTTTCAACATATCAACTGGAATATTTTATTATAAACATAATTCTCCGAAAATAAAACACCGGACCAGTGAAAACTTAGACTCAGAAGAGAATCGAACGGACAACTGACAAGATCATCCTGAATAGTGAGTTGGACCTTTAACCATTATAACCCCTAAAAAGCATGTTCTCTTGGGACAGGAACACGCTATTCTTTCTGAAATACAATAATGTTTATCACTTTTAAAGCTGTTGCCCACAGAGAAAACGAGACGGGGATAGGAGATTGCTACATGGAGCAGGTGATATTAGGAATTAATGAACAACACTCTAGAAATCCACTCTACATGGAGAAGATTTCATTTCCTTAACGTCCGATGCATTCAGGACTGGGAATACACATCGTGATGGTTACGGTCATACCGCTTATGCCGGTGCTAGGGGCCGTGTGGTCATATCATCCAAGTTGCCACATGAACAGGTACAATAAAAGCGTACCTGAGATGCAACACGTATCACGAATCGTTAGATTCTTGGTATGTGCTTAAGAATAGGTTAACCAGAAGACTATTCTGTGAAGTCATGTGACGCAGTCAGTATGTCGGCACCTCTTCCCACTTCCCTTGTATGTGTTGTAATCCAATGTGTTCTGAGCTACTACCCCTGTTCTGGGTCATAGCAACTTGAGCTTACACGATATTATTATATAGATAGTGATTAGATACAGCCTGCACTATCAACATTGTTACGAGCTAAGAGAAAGCCTGTTTCGGGATTATTTAATTATACCTCGTCTAGTATATCCCTTCAAGTGTGTTTTACTCCAGTATGGTCGTCAATTGGAATGACAGCCGTATCAAGTTCACTTGTAAACGTTTCTGAATATATAATGACAAGAACTTCCTTACTTCATCCACCTGCAAATGTATATCTAAACCAGATATCAGAAACCAGTTTCTTGCAAAGCGATAACATCTCAATGTGGCTAAGTTGACGGTTTTCTAGGCAAACCTGTAGGAGTATTAAGCCTCCCGTCGAAGTTTATCATGTTTGACAGAAGGGGAAGAATCCTGTAATCTCGCTAAATTATCAAAGAAATCCATACAATACTGAAGTCCACAGAGGAAATGAGACGAGGTAATTATATTGATACTTTCTACACCCAATATTAGGATGGTATCAGACCAAGCTAAATATCGTGGGAGTTGTTCAAATGCGTCGAGGTGGTTTTATTTCGTTAGCGCTAGGGTGATTGGAGAATTCGCTATAAAGCTCATTAAAGTTCCGGCCATTTGGGTATCCAGGCCTACTACCTTTAGAGAGACGGTTACCTCAGCAACCCATTCAAAGTTTCTACAACTTGGTTTCCAATCCAGACGCCGGGTTCCCTCACAATTCATGCTTTAGATCAGACCACTGGTGGGCATGTTTTCCAAACTTTAATCTTGAGTCAGTCATGGGAGTAAGCCAATCTAATATTTCATGAAGGTGCCAAATATTACAATATTTCACCAAATGTCAAGTTCATCCGAAGATATTTTATGTACAGAAAAAGGTGACTACAGACATAGAACCAGAGTCATCATCGGCTTCAGTATAGCTTCACGTATACCGATTATAGATATCACGTGTACGGTACCGCTTATATATCTCACGCGTACCACTTATAGATATCACGTGTACCGGTTATAGATATCAGGTGTATCGCTTACTGTCAGTTCCATCCGACATTTAGCGATTGTACTATCAGGAGATTACAATTACCTATACAGCAATGAGTTACTGTGTCTTTGCATAATAATCCTAGTTGAAGTTTTATTGGAGCTGTGTTGTTCAGTAGTCATCGATGCAGATATAAATCTCGCCGGAAGCTGAGGCGATGTCCTGGGACTACCCGTTATTTCCAACGTTCTGACATATACACATTTTGACCTGAATAGAATGTTTCTACCTTTATCTGCAGGAGAACGTTCTGTTTCTACCTTTATCCGCAGAAGAGCGGTAGCCCTATATAAGCCAGACTCCCGCTGAAACGAGGCAGACCAGCAGAAATTTTGAGGTCTTCCTTTCCAACCTCCTCGATCCAGACAAGATGACAGGTTGAATCGAACTCCCTCGTTGGCCAAGATCAGTGCACGAGTGCGTTCACGGTAGCCTGGCAGTTTGTCTTGTGGACCTTGCGCGCTCTCTTGTGGATCTGAAACATCCATTTCCCACGTAAAACGTTTCAACTGGTGGCAGCGGTGGGATGGATGTTTCAGATAGAGCGGCTGTTGATATTCTCGGGCCATTGGCAGAAACCTGTCGGGGAAACCGATACGTAGTCGTCATTGGAGACTATTTCACTCGTTGGGTGGAAGCTGTGGCCTTACCCAATCAGGAAGCCCCGACGGTTGCCCAAGCTGTCGTAGATCACTTCGTGACCAGATTTGGCGTACCAATGGCCATCCACTCTGACCAGGGACGTCAGTTTGAAAGCAGGGTATTCCGGGGGATGTGCCGCATACTCGGAATGAGGAAGACTAGGACTACACCCTATCACCCCCAGTCGAACGGTATGATTGAACGGTTTAACCGGACCTTAGCGCAGATGTTGCATGCCAGCATTGACCGTCACCCGGACGACTGAGATCTTCACATCCCGTTGGTGTTGATGTCCTACCGTGCGATTGTGCATATTCCTCAACCATGATGGTGTTTGAGAGGGAAATCGCCTTGCCGTCGCACTTGACTTTGGATGCACCTTCGAAACGGCAGGCAGAGCCGACACAGTGGGTCGAAGATCTCCGGGATGAGATGGCCGATATACACGAGTTTGCCCGAGAGACCACGAGGAAAAGCTTGAGGCGGCAGAAACGTATCTACGATACGAGAGCTTTTCCTCACAAATACAAGCCCATAACTGACATGGGTACCTAATAAAACTGAACTGAAACTGGTGATCAGGTATATTTCCGCCACTAAGCGTGGGGAGATCCGGAAACTACGAGACCGGTGGGGAGGACCCTATACTGTGAAGGAAGCCCGGACTGATGGTACATATCGCATCGCCGACGAGGCTGGTGGCCTCCGTGTAGTCCATCATGATCTTCTTAAGCCCTTCTACCCCAGAGAGACGTCGGATAATGAGACCACAGAGTCTACAGAGAATGATGGTGATGTCGAGTCTGAGAATGACTCGGAGCCCGCGACGGTCTCTCCATATCCGGTGGAGCATCCAGCCGCAGCGAGGTCTCCAGCACCCCGGCAGACGAGAAGTGGGCGGAGAACTAGGCGCCCTAGGAGATTGGCAGATTACGAGGTTGGACTACCGCCAGATTCCCCTATTGAAGTCGAGTCGCCTTTTCCAGAAGAGCAGATGGCCTTGCCGGAGACGTGGAATCCTCCACGAATGACTCGTGGACGTCGTGTCCAGCGACCGAGTCGCTTTAATAACTACGTTTTAGCCTGCCAGTGGACAGGAGATGCACGACCGTATGGTCGGAGAAATGCGGTTGATTACCGTGATTGTCGAGGGATGACCTGTGGTGCAGGACCGACCTGCAGGTACTCCGGTGGGCGACGAACGCAGGATGGGCGGCCTCGAGGCTTTGCTGCCTCAGATGCATGATGAACAGACTCCAGCAAGAGAGAGCTGTGGACCTGATGTCCATTGCAGGTGACGACGACTTGAACAGGAAGTCAAGAGGATCGTCGTCCTGTAATTTTGTTGTATATACGTTGTACATATGTTCTGTTCTGCACACCCGAGCTGCTGGTAGCGTGACGAGAGCCATGACGAGGGCGTCATGTTCTTCGAAGGCGGGGGTAGTGTAACGAAAGTGCAGAAATGCAAACGACCCCTTGGGTTCCGCTTTAATAAATCACTGCTTGTGTTCTGACACGTGACTACTGTGAAATCGAAAGTTACATTGTGTTTACGTGTACGGTTCACTTACCTGATGGAATTCAACGCTGTAATTTTCCTAGAATGAACTACAGTAATCCGGGAGACAGACAATGCCTCGAAATCCCGGTGAAGTTATCTCAAACGATCAGTCGGGACGGCAGAAGGAACCCTGGTGAGCTCACTTGCTTCGCTGTAGATGACGTCAGTCAGGAATCCGGAAGTCAACATTGAGAATATGCAGATAAGGACAGTGAACTTTGCGGTCGTCGTATGAATTAACTAGAGAGAGTTGGAAGCTGAGATTTACCAGTTACGTCCGTTATGAATTATGGTTTGTTCCTCCATAGGCATATTTATCCAGCGAAGTCCAGATAAACTGATCGGGGGAAGTGTGATAATTTGACAATAAAGAGGGCACTGGCATGGTCGACTTGTTTCTACCTTTATCTGCAGGAGAACGTTCTGTTTCTACCTTTATCCGCAGAAGAGCGGTAGCCCTATATAAGCCAGACTCCCGCTGAAACGAGGCAGACCAGCAGAAACTTTGAGGTCTTCCTTTCCAACCTCCTCGATCCAGACAAGGTGACAGGTTGAATCGAACTCCCTCGTTGGCCAAGATCAGTGCACAAGTGCGTTCACGGTAGCCTGGCAGTTTGTCTTGTGGAACTTGCGCACTCTCTTGTGGATCTGAAACATCCATTCCCCACGTAAAACGTTTCAAAAACATTATCCACAATACAGCCAAGTCAAACTACACATCACATTACAGCGTTCTTGTGCAGTCCAGTTTCGAGATTTTATTATCCTAAGACCAGCTTTGAACAGCGATTAATTACATCTCTGGAATCTGCGATCAATGGATATTGAGTCGGGGTTAAACCCCGTATTTTCATTCAGCCAACTTTATGCATAATCCAGTAATACGAATTTGAGTTCCTGTTTCTCTATAACGAATATTATGGATTAAGAATACTGATCAGCGATACGGATTTGATATTTTGGAACATCATGATGTCTTGCCGGCATCATTGAAAACTGTTGACCGCTTCTCTCTTGCAGGAAACAAGCCTATGTTTATGTATACTTTTGTCTTTTTGAATTTGGTGCTAATACTGTTATATGGAAATGGAATAGGTCTTTGGATTATGGACGCGGATATTCTCTAATGGACGACGGCTGGATTATGAATGACGGACTAGACGCTTGTAATTCACAATTTCGGAAGACGTATGATTCCATCTCAAAAGATCACGACGAGTATATTGACTTTACCATTTCAGGGTATACCATAGTGGAATATAAACTCAAAACACAATCACCTGACACAGTAAAAGTGTTTAGACGAGGTCATATTTCGACGAACCAGCTATTAAATAAGGTTAGGTTATGAAAGAGTAGACTCAAACGACATTGAGCACTAACGCGCATGTGCATATATGAGTTCTGCATGGAAGACGGTAGCGGCCACTTGCCCTCTCGCATACTCGCCCTGTATTTTGCTGACACGAGAAGTCAAGAAGTCGAAAACGCGGGGCCAGAAGTCGAGAACGCAAGGCGAGAAGTCAAGAACGGGAGGCGAAAAGTCGAGGCGAGAAGTCGAGATTGCGAGGCGAGAAGTCGAGATTGCGAAACATCTCGACTTCTCGCCTTCTCGTCTTTGCTGTGTGGCAAAAAGACGAGAAGGCGAGTGGTCGCTACCGTCTTCCATAGTTCTGGGACAATAAGCAATAAGCTACAAATAAATACAGGTACAGGAACAGATATAGGCAAGGTAAAATTAATTGCGCTGAATTGAAGGTGAATGACAGAGTAATAAGCGATGTATCTTCACTCATTTTATACTATAGTTATCAGGACAATGACATTTCTCCATGGTCATATTAATTTCATAAGACGAATTCTCACTAAGTAGTTTTACAACTTTCCACAGTAGTCAAATCACATTCTCTTCCCTGGGTATGAAGTTTTTTGTACGTCTTCAACGTTATGATTAAAAACGTTTGACAGTCGAGCGCATATTAATTGTTGGGCCGTCACAAACGGAAAGTGGCAATATTCAGTGAATTTGCTATTTCGTCTTCATTGTTTGATCTTTGAAATGGGAACACGTAATCCTATAATCCGAAAACATCCAAACAAACCAGGGATGGTTCCTGAATGTCGTACTTGACGCCTGAATTATGGGTTATTACATTACAGAGTTCCTACACACGGATTCAACGGAATTCAGTTCCAAATATTTATCGCGTCTAAAAATTGAAATGAAGCAATTAAGTTAATTAAGGAATAGCGGATTATAAGGATTAGTGGATCACTTGGTCTTTAACGAAAGATATTTCTCTAAAAACGTCATTAAAATCGCCTTTCTTGGACTTAACTAAATGGCCTTTTCACTCTGAAGGAATAAATACCAACCATCGCGGCAATTGGCCATTTAGTCGCTTATGACAAGTCTGACGGTACTTCTGGTCTGAATTCACGTGACCTGACATGCGTGGGAGAAAACTTTATTTCTCTTTTCACGTGAAGTGTGCCACTCGCGTTTTGTGGATTCGTGTACATCTATGTATGTTTTTAACATCATCATTAACTAGTTAATTAGCAAAGAAAAGCTTTTAAACGTTGCAACAACTAAAACTGTCATTGTTGCGCCATTCCTTCTTGTGATTATTCAAAGAGTATCGCATCAGTCAGCTGCCAGTGAATAGGGGGTGGAGTAATTACATGTACGGTAACTCTATGATCAAGACGTGTCATATTGAAAAATCTAATGGAAGTTTAACTGATGCCCTGAGCAGAATAAGAAAGCGAGAATTTATTGTTCTTGTGTACTTGTTTATTTCATTTCCAAGGATAAACTACAGGGAACAAGGCCCATCTACAGGCTCCGAAAGTACACTTTTAATAAACGGATTATACATAAAAATATATAGGTACAGTTATCAACGGTATATATTTTATATGAGCTCAAGTTATAGCCTAATTAAGATTTACGTGATAAAACAATTTTGCGAAGTTTATGGTTAAATGATATTGTATGGCTAAAAATATCGAGACAATTGTCATTTTTTATAATATCATTAAAATTGTTCATTTTTTTTCCTTAAAGGTGAACTTTCATGTATACGGTACATTACTTCGACTTCATCGGGGTCTAAAGAGAAGGAAACTTCTTAAAACTCTAGATGGTACACTAAAACTCAGCATCGATAAAATATAATTACTATTAATTATTAATTACTAAGTCATAAATACTATTAACCCATGTCTACGATTGCTAATATTTGTTATGCTTATATAACTGGATATCTTTGACACATCTGTATACAAAGTTTAAAACAAGATGCTTGAAAATTCAGCCATTGTTGTTGTGATTGTTTCACCCGGGGAAACTTTCTGATAAAATGTATTTATCTTTGAAAACTATGTAAAGTCCCATGCGTGGACAAAAGCTATTTAGTGTGTATTTTAGTCAAGAATAAAGTTTTTTTGAATTTTTTCATAAATTGTTTTTCATTACTTGTATTTGTTTATAAAGATTTATGTTCTCATTTTGTGCATGCATGTATTACTCATATTTAAAGAGGAATTGTGGTTGCCATATCTGATGTAATCAGCAATTTACACCTGCCAGTAATCCAGTATACCTAATGATATATTATCATTAATAAACAATCCAGAAGATGTGGTTGAATATTATACATTTGAACACAATTGTGCAAATGTTAGATTGATAAGATGTTTTTTAATGAGTAGTTTCTTGATAATTCTCAGCCAGATGTCGTGATGCGCTATCACTTAATTTGATAAAACGTTATTTTCCCCGCAAAAACACAAACGCGGATTGTGCTTGGATTTACTTGGATTATACAGTTCTCTGCTCATATTCATCGTATTATAGGAAGACTGGAGTGGGTCTGGCTGTAGGCTTCTCTTTAAAAAAGAGCCAGCTGCTCATGACAAACTAATTTCAGCCAAAGTACAATCAAAGGGTTGAGCAGAATGTTTCCGGTACCCGAAACGCTCTGGCTGAATAGACTGTTAGATTACTTCTTCTTACCGATCACAAAAGTACAGACAGCGAGAATGTTCATATAATCAAACAATCATAACTCAGTCTGCGAGAAGACATACTTGATACGTCACAGATCAATTCAATCTGCCAATTCTGAGATAGAAGATGTATCCGACAGTAGGAGCATTGAGAAGCATAGACGATCAGTAGTGTTTGATATATAATGGCAGAATGGAAGTATAACATAAATGTCATGACTCAATTAATTTAGGATAGACGTTTAATGCATTGATGGTACTGATGTAATGCAGGACCTCTCAAGGTATCCAAGACATAACTTTGCACAATTACGTTTTGAGTATGGCAACCATGGTCCTTTCTGATAAAGCTATCATCATCCACATACAGAATTCAATAACCCTTCTAAAAGGAATGGAAGTGGGGGGTGGGTGGGGGGGGGGGGGGGCTACAGAAAAGCCTGGGTCCCCTTATTTTTATCTGCAAAACTGAAAAATAGGAAATATGTCCGATACAATATTATAGGGCAAATTTACGTATAAAAGACCAACATACTGAAGAAAACGCAACGTTTTGTCATACTCTCGTGGCAGCCAGTATAAATAATCAAAATGACCCTATTAAGATAATCGATTAAGTCTCATGGTGTCCGCTCTCATTTTCTGTCGTTCCGGAGATAGGGCAAATTTTAGTAGGGAACATAATGCCCGCCCCTAGATCAGACCCAGTAGGATAGAGAGAGAGAGAGAGAGAGAGAGAATTAAGCAATTTCTCAGCTATATAGCGACGGTAGGATTGAATTAAATAGAGGCGTTACACCAGACAAGTACTAGCAAAAAGTGAGCAAAGGCGGTTAAGAGCTTTCAAATAAATTGATAAAATAATTAAACATGATATTGCCATTTTGAATTCTTCTTTGACATCAGGGTTGTTTATCACAACTGGAAACATTTCAAGTTCACGTGCATGCCATTTTCATACGATGAGCGAAACAAATTTGTTTCTTTCGTCACAAAAAATCACGTCTATGGAAAATGTTGATATGTTTCATATTCAATCAGAGAGAAGAGAAATTGTCATAAAAGTCTGATTCACATTTCGAGAGTAATCGTTACAAGAATTTATCGATCAGTTTGTTTGTCTTTGACATGCATCTCTCAGGAAGAGTGATCTACCTATTTCGCGAAGATTAAGGGAAGTTAACAATCCACCAGGGAAATCCAACCTAGATATTCCAAAGAGAATAACACAGTGATGATTGTATCGGATGGTTAACTTAATCGCCTATGCCTTGGGAAATCGATAAGATATCTAGTAGTACAACGCAATAAGCAGATACCTTCGTCAGGATGAGTGTAATTAGAACCAACGTACATCACAAAGGGAGAAAAGAAAGGGCAAAACTAGAAATAGAACAGCTTTAGATTAGAGCCAGAGAGAAAAGAAGGAACAAAGGTGAGAATAGAACAGTCCCAGAATCCAAAGAACCATTGTTTTTCTCCTTCGTAGAAACGTGCCGTCCGCCAAACAATACCAAGAGGTAAATTATTATGCAAACTACGGCAGATGAAGCAAACTGTTACACGAACATAAATCACTCATGTATATTTATTGTAATTATGGTAAAAGACCACACAATTATTACCACATTTAGTTAATCAGCGATCCTCTGTTCTCAATAACAACGGTGTTGACAAAGACATTATTCATCGATAATAGACAACAAACTATACGATTTGACCAGTTTGCATCTGTTCTACTTATCCCGTATTCTAATGAGACCTCCCTTCTATTCATATTAGCTGTATTACTACATCACAACATAAGAATACTTCCCCTAATGTTATAATTCAGTTTAGCCAGTCGTATTTCTATTTGAGCAACTGAAAATTTATTTTCCATCCAAGCGATTATGTATTAACCCTATCTGACCTGAATGGCGAGAAGGGGGAAGGGACTACCAAAGTTTTCTTGCGTAATTCTAGGGGCAAATGATCATAAAAAATTCAAAATGGAGTCTAAGAGATCTCATCAAAGTCCTGTTTTCGGTCCTTTCTTTCAATTTCTTTGCATATTACTTGCCTAAAATGGCATGAAAGTAATGTATTTTGCCAAAACTGATTATTTTATATCATATAAATTGGACTTTGAGAGAAGATATCGAAAAATAAGATTCGAAAAATCGGCGAAAAATGACTTCCTACAATACATCATCATGGCGACCATCTTGGACGTTCATACGTTTTCTTACAGAGCTTCATCCAAATATATAGTATGGAAAGTTTCAGCCTTTTAAATGAAATAGCCCCACCTCTCCCCTCCGGCTGGGACAGGCCTCAAATCCCTCAGGCCTGGTAGGGTTAAACACTCTCTGTTCAGGCATTTCAAAATAGCTTAAGGATGTCCGCTCGCGGTAAATCAAAGTAATTAACATTTTGAATAATGGATGTTGCTGCATTCATAATTGTGTAATATGAGACAAAACAAAGAAAACATATAGGTTGGTGTGCATTTTTTAGCTGTAGGCAACGTCAAGTGGACTGACCCATGCTCAATTTGATAACCCAGAAATCATAGGGAATAGCCCTAGTTTGGAAGAATATTCATGAAAAATTCATACAAATAGTATTCAACTTTTTCTTATATTCTCACTGTTTGAAGATAATCACATTGTCTATCAAAATTTATCAAATTGGGTGGATGTTGGTGTGCAAAATTCTCAGCTAGAAGACTTTTAAAGGAAATCCCTATCCTTGAACCTAAGAAAGGGAGATAACCCAGTAGGAAAAACAGGCAAAATGGCTGCCAAAGCCAAAAACCACCAGCGGATATCCTTAATAGGATTGCCACATTGCAAACTTCATCAACGAAAAAAGATTTGCGCATGTTTGCTTGAAAACAGCGTTAATACATTTTGCCGTTGAAGAGCTGTGTTTGTACTGCCTGTGTCACACTGTGTCATACATACATGTATATAGACGTGGGTCATGACAGCTCATACAAACACGTGGCACTGAGTATGATTGATAATCCCCTGTGAATGAAGATCGTATATCGAATGTCCGATTAGACGCATATTATTCAGATTTAGAAACAAACCATAGCATATAATCACATAAATAATATATTCCATCACGACCCAATGGACGTTTATTTTGGGGATTAACGACCAGGTGGGCAAGGTTGAAAGATGACGCTGTTTTCGATAATTGAATCTGTGTATGGTATATGGCGATGTGGGCAAACATCCATATATAAGCACAGACAATATCTGACATGTAAACCCAGAGAGCAACTTAACCCTCAAGGATTGGGCCGTTTCATTTCCAAGAATAATATGTGTATTACCTCTGACCAACGCCGTTCCAGTACACTTGTATAAAATGGCCAGTGCACCAAGGACCTGTCGGCTCTCTTTCCCAGTACATTGCCATCCTTGAATACCTCCAAGTCTCCCTCTGGAAAGAGAAAATACAATAAATATGAATATTGAAATATTGCGAGTGGTCCGAAAGGTTGAACAACTTAGTAATATTAATGAGAGTGGCTTGGAAAGCAGAACACACAGTTAGGGCATTATCACCCAGATGAAATGCACATTTACATACAGCAAGTTTAAGTATAGTCATTGAATGATTTACAGTAATTTAGTAATTCCATATGTTCCAGGTGAGAGTGAACCAGATTCACGTCCAGTCATACAAGCTGACGTTCTATATAACAGTCACTGAACCTCTCATTGTTGTAGAAGTGGAAGTGACTCAGTGGTTGGAGTATCAGTCCTGTATGACCAGGCGGTTGGTGTCTATCAAGCTGTTATGTGATTTTATACAATATGAGTATGCTTTATATCTATTTCCCTCGACAAATGTCCCTTGACTGTCGAGAAATCGTTTATAGCATTTAGCGACCCGTCAAATAATATAGAATATGGTCGTTCAGTATTGTTCTGTCAATGACAGACCCATAGTATATCCTCCAAGAAGAGAATGAGTTACTTGGTCAAGGCTTATCTGTACATTTCTATTGGCGTTTACGATTGATATACCCAGGACTGCAGGGAAGGGGGTATTTCAGTCCTTTATCTGCGAAGTCAATATAAGGGAAAGTGCCTTTAGGATATATTTTCGGAATGTAGCAAGAACCCGGCTACTTAGGCGAAATGCAATAATTGTGGAAATGACATTCCGCGCAGTATCAAACAAAACAGCCAGCCATGGTAAAGGCCAGACACACTCGCCAGTGATCGTTCTGATCACACCATGCTCGTTTCCGCTTGACCTGATGGGTCTTCAGATGGACAGTTCCGTCTAATGCAGTGTTAAATTGTGCAAATCTCTAAACCTTGGCAATAAGGATGTAACCACCACGTGACATGACTTTTGTATCGGATGCGTTTTTATTCGCCAGTTGATTGTTCTAAGGTTACGTCGGATTTATATCTTTATAGTATAAAAGGTACCTTTTCGCATTTACGAAAAACAGATTTGTGGGATAGAGGAAGGTGCATCTTGTAGTTTGTATTGTGGTGAAATTAGTTTCGTTGTTAATGCTATAATGGAGAATTTCCAGTGGTATTTGATTCTTCGACAATATATATCAGGCCAGCATAGACATTTATCAGTAAGCAATCGTTTCTACGAACGTAATGCAGGCCCGCCCCCTGTACAGACCTTTTGATCTTTGATATATGTTGGCATTGTGGGAAGTTAATGCTGGGTCGACATCGGGCCATACAGACTAGTCTTTTGTGTTGAATGCCGTCATTATCATCTGACGACGATACAGCTCACCAATCCCCAGTGTACGAGTTGTCACAGCGACACAGCTGACCAATTACCAATATACGAGTTGTCAGAGAATTTCCATCATAGCTCTCTAGATTTGTATCTATTACCGCTTATGCCGGTGCTAGGGGCCGTGTGGTCATGTCATCCAAGTTGCCATATGAACAGGTACAATAAAAGTGTACCTGGGATGCAACACATATCACGAATCGTTAGATTCTTAGTATGTGCTTTAGAATAGGTTAACCAGAAGACTATACTGTCATGTGGCTCTGTCAGTATATCGGCACCTCTTCCCACTTCTCTTATATGCGTTGTAATTCAACATATAAGCCCAGAATTCGAGGTATGGAAAAAATCATAGCTATTTCAGGCATCGAGCTGTCAACATATTCTGGATGTTGGATGTTGCCTGGTTATTTGTGCTGAGTAGATGATATAGGTTTTTTGCACGCTAGAAACAGTTTGATGATGTTATATGGTAATGTTTAGTAGACAAATGTTATGGTGAGATTATCGGAAATTCCTCATGATGATTACCCGGTAAAACGACTGTCAGCATACCGGCCATTGCGGTGATGAATGAGCAACGGACTTCCTAGCTTTATCTAGTATTAGTATAGGGTGCTAAGATATCACAATGATTGTATCAGACAAATCAAGAACAATCTACATCCAGCTTTCAACAAGAGCTAAAAAATGGAAATGTTTGACCAGACAACACGAGAGACTTTTAAGACACATGAGGGTTATAACTGTGTGAATGAGTGTAGGTCTACACTCATAATGACAACCTTCACCTGTATCTTGTATATTATATGGCTATGATCATACACTTGGCAAAGGAGGCTTCGATGATAGGCACAAAGCTGGGTTCAATCGAAGCGAAATGCTAAACTGAGGCAATGAGAAACTGCTTGGATGTATCTCCGATCGCGTAACAGGCGTGTTATGTTGTACACAAAACTGTTTACAACGCTATTAGCATATTTCCATCACATTGGAACGATATGCAATACGTCACTACTACAAGAATGAAACCTGTATACAAATGACCAATTCGTGGAGTGATGTCATGAATGTATGATATGATGTTATCTATATGGTTAAATGCATTGTCAGATATACAATGCCAGTCTATGTCATATGAACATTGAACACTGTGTTATGATGACAGGATGCTTGTGTTACCTAAGGTATCTCCATTAATTCACATGGCGCATACATATACACTATAAAGTAACAGTGAAGTAGTCCCTAGTTTGCAGTACACGTATTTCGACTACCTAGTTATTGTCATCTCAAATATCTCTTCTTCACACATTGTACAGACCAATATAGATTAAACAATGGCATATGAGTGAGCAGAGAAGCAGAAGCAGAGAGCGTAGCGTGCAAGATCTATGGCGTTACGTTTCGTAACTTGTGTCTAATTCCGCTTAACCCGGGGCTAGGGGCCGTATGAACCCATGTACTTCAAGATCCCCATGCTACTCATATGAACAGTCACAATCAAAGCTTGACTGAGATGCATCATTCTTTAGATGACGACTTTACAACGAATATTATGGATTAAGAATACTGATCAGCGATACGGATTTGATATTTTTGGAACATCATGATGTCTTGCCGGCATCATTGAAAACTGTTGACCGCTTGTCTCTTGCAGGAAACAAGCCTATGTTTATGTATACTATGATTGTCTTTTTGAATTTGGTGCTAATACTGTTATATGGAATATGGAATAGGTCTTTGGATTATGGACGCGGATATTCTTTAATGGACGACGGCTGAATTATGAATGACGGACCAGACGCTTGTAATTCATCTCGATTCAGATGTCACGGTGGTAAATAACCCGTGCTGAAATTTGCAGTCAGTTTTATCGGAAACGGGTTGATCTGTTGGAACGCAAAGCGGGCAAAACACTCCTTCAAAAAGCATATCTGGCTTAGTACGACAAACAAACGTTATCCAGCTATATACAGGCTAGAATTCTTGATCGTGAAGCAAATATCGTAAACCAACGTAATTGATTATCACTACGACATTCCAACTTGCTTACTGCGCGTATCAGTTGATATTGTATTTGATATATGTTAGCATGTGGTTACCTCTGTGCTGGATCTAACCTACAATCGACCTGTTCTCGTCAAACCATCAGCAGTGCATTGAGTTTTCCAGAAGCCTTAATTCGATATTCGGGAGGCATACCACATCCAAACCGCTATAGTTCAAGCTTAGCTGAATAAATCAACTCGTTCTTCACCAAATCTGTATATGATGTACCATGCTTCAGTGTGTATAATCACTGCCTGCAGCAATCGTTATGACGGCAACATTATGTCGTTCATCCCTATCGGAACGAGGAGTATACGATATAAAAATACAAATACAGCAACATTTGGGCGTATTATCGTCTCTTCATTTAGACGTGGGTCATGCAGTTTTCTTTAAGCTCAGATAAGTATAAAATTCACATCCAGGTTAAGATGGAAAATGTATCATATGTATACTTCAATGGAAGTTCAGTGAGAGACAGCAGGTGCGCTGATTATGTGGAAAACTATACTATGTTATTGTAGCCGTGGTGGGTTAGAGCATATTTACATTAGCACCACATCATCTGATTATCTGGACGAATCTCAACATTTACCAACAACTGATAGTAGTCAATTCTATAGAAATGGCAAACCATGTGATATTTAAAACAATTACAAGCGTCTAGTCCGTCATTCATAATTCAGCCGTCGTCCATTAAAGATTATCCGCGTCCATAATTACAAGCGTCTAGTCCGTCATTCATAATCCAGCCGTCGTCCATTAGAGAATATCCGCGTCCATAATCCAAAGACCTATTCCATATTCCATATAACAGTATTGGCACCAAATTCAAAAAGACAATCATAGTATACATAAACATAGGCTTGTTTCCTGCAAGAGAGAAGCGGTCAACAGTTTTCAATGATGCCGACAAGACATCATGATGTTCCAAAAATATCAAATCCGTATCGCTGATCAGTATTCTTAATCCATAATATTCGTTGTAAGATCGTCATCTAAAGAATGATGTATCTCAGTCACGCTTTGATTGTGTCTGTTCATATGAGTACCATGAGGATCTTGAAGTACATGGGCTCATACGGCCCCTAGCCTCGGGCTAAACGGAATTAGACACAAGTTACGAAACGTAACGCCATAGATCTTGCACGCTACGCTCGTATTTAGCTATCAGCATGCGATATGTATCGCCATATTTGAGAAACTTTGAGTGCAGGCGCTTGGTGGTGTAGCCCTGTTTTATAAGTTTCTGCAACAATGTTTTGTGACGTTGATTAAAATCGTCACATTTAACACAGGATCTAGGAAATGCTACTATGCGTGATATATATACGCCATATGCAGGTCCCACTGAAATATTACTGTCCAGAAAGTGATAGTTTACGATGTCGAAATTGTAATCATCTCTTTTTGTCATACAGTCAACGAGAGAGAAGGCCCGGTTCATTTTTATAGAGATATAGGTCTAAATATGATGTGCCTGTAGGGCTATCTGTAGTTTCTTTCAAATCCAGTGAAGGTGAATATATATCCTTCACTGCGTCATTTATATAGCGATTATCCACAGCGAGAAGATCGTCTATATAGCGTTTGGTGAATGAGAAGGAACGGGCTTTGAATCACTTTTGTCACCATGCTGCAGCGAGCAACAAGTACAATTCACATCGCTTTGAAGCTATACTGGATCTATCGATTTTCCCCGTGTCGTCCAATCCTATTCAGTACCAAAAAAGCAGTGTCAATGCATTGATACTCTATATGGAGTAGTGCAAAGTAGTGCAGATACCGAATCAACATGTGTTCCACGTTATCAACCCACATCATCATACGGAACTATATGGAGTGAACTGTTGATAGATAAGGACGATTCACGATTGAGGCTCAGCTCAAATGTCTCCGCTAAAAGATTGTTGTCAGCACATTCACGCCGTGTTCTTTTTTTGTTCACGGTGTTCTTTGTACACTGCATGTCAGAAGGGAAGGCAACGAAGTGAACGTGATCGGACAAACATAGAGGACATTAATTCACCGAATAAATCGAAATACATTTCGGAGAATTGGAAAGGGTGGCTAAAGATAAAAATATCGATTTGCTCTCCACGTGTGAACTGGAAGCAGATGTTTCGAGAGTAGAGTTTCTACCTGGGGATATCCTTTACTCAGATTCGTCTGAGGCTATGGAAAAGGCTTCGGAGCTAATTGATTTAAATGAAAAGTGCACGAATCTGTAATCATGTGAAGATTGTAAAGTGCCTTATTATGCGTTATTGTGGGTAAGACCGTATTGGAAACTGAGGAACGCGGGGAATCTATTATGAAGGAACACTCATACAGAAAACTGACATCATATAAAAGTTGTAAATGTACTGCCGATTGATATTATCACAGAAAAAATAGTTCAGCTCTCAGCAAACAGTAAATCATTTCAAAAACTGATATTTATGTCTACTCAACAGAATGTGTATATCATTTCTTGCAGCATTGTTATTTTCCTACAGTGTGAACATCGCGAACGATATTCTGACATTTGTTGAGTGGTTTCTCCGAACATAAAAACATGGTCGTTGAAGCAGGAAAATACAAGCTTTTCGGTACTCTATTTTGTGTTGGCAGGGATCAATAATGGTATGTTGCTTTTGTAAGTCAGCGGTAAGTCATTGGTTGTTTATTCAGCACAGTCGCTATACTCAGGAGGAGAGGTATGCAGATAAGCAACTCAGCGTTTTCAGAATGGAAGCTATAAGAGATATCCATATCGCTAAAGAGCTGAAATAGCGACGTTAAACCGCAATACCGTAATTTTCTCTCTCTCTCTCTCTCTCTCTCTCTCTCTCTCCATACAGTGCAAATTTTCTTCTCTTGCAGTTATATTACAGATGGTTTAATGGTTTACATGGTCTTTGCTTGAAAGCGCAATCAAAGTGTTGGTGAGATTTAGTTAACAGTAGGTCCAGTTTCCTAGCCTGAGTTAATAATGAATGGAAGAGGCTCAACGGCTCCATGGCAATATAGTGATCAATCTCATAAACTGTTAATGGTACATGTAGCTGTTCGTCTGATTTAAACACAATATAAAACGGCTGTGACAGCCCTTGGGAATAGTGTCATACCATTACGGGGTTTATGCTTTGAATCTCTGGTACCTTACTTATACAAGATGTGCCGCTCTTCTTGGGGGTGCACTGTATGAAAAATGATACGAAAGTTATTCTTTTACCTGTTACCGTTCAGCCTGTGCAGTTTCAACAGGCGACCCTGTATATAGTCTTATCTTAGCCATAATTTCACTTAACCTGGGGACAGGGTCCGTATGAACACCATGTAGCACGATATCTTCATTGTGCTCACTGGAACGTCATTATTCAAAATCGTAACAGAAATACAATATACCCCCAAAAGAGTCAAAAATTCATTTGGGGGAAACAAGATTTTGGGGGAAACATACGAATTTGACGGATAGAAACATCATGATGTCTTATCGGCCTTATTGATAAATGTTGACCGATTCTCTCTTGAACGAAACTAGTGTGTGTTAATGCATAACCTGTTTCGTATGCCTGCTTGGAGTTCACTGCTAATAATATGATTAAAGACGCGAACGAGTTTGAACGACGGATGGCTAATAGACGTCGGGTCTGACGCTTGTGTAACTATGATCTTGTGAGAGTCAATAAGTCACGATCATAGAGACAATAAGTCACGATAATAGAGTCAATATGTCAAGATCGAGGTAAGATTGAAGAGGATGTTGCCAGCTGAACCCCAAAGAAGCAGAATAGTATCAATTACTGAAGGGAACACGCAACAATACGACATTAACCTTGTCGACTACACAGGAAAACGACCGTTCTGTTCCACTAATTGCATTGCGTATTGATCTTGAAAGGTAACAGCGGGGTCGTGTGGAAGACAATGGTATGGCGTAATACAATCTCCTATATGTGGATTTGATGTTTACTGTTGATGGAGTTCCCAGTTTGCGTTTGATGTGGTCACGTCACAGTCCATAATCGCTGTTCGCAACCTGGGGGAAAAAGGTTTGTTTTTCTTAAAGAGATAACGACCAACAGTTTCTAATGTGTGATTAGACACCCTTCCGTGTATATGAAAGAAATATTCTCATATCAAAATGAATTTCCAAATCGCTTCCAAGAGACAGACTGTACCGTTGTTCGATGCAGTCATTACATTGTGTGCCCCAATGACACAATCCAACGATATAATCTTGCCATTAGACAGATCTGCGTGTGTCCAACAACCTTCATTCATCCAACATCTAACAAACACTACCCACGATGACTGACCTCTACTATACTACGCTTTCCTACACTGTATGCCTTGATATATGCAAACTAGGCATGCAAGAATGAAGCGATCATCAATCGTGAATAATTACACCTAGACTCTTGTCGCCAGACATTTATCAGAGACTGAACGATTGTCAAACTGAAATGCCACGTCGTTTCCACGGCATATATTCCACTTGGTGGCATTGTCTTAAATACGGAAAACGGTGAACGGTCTTCAAAGGCAGGAAATTATAAAATTCCGTTGCCTATGTCTATAATGTTCCCTCTGTCTACAATATGAAGACTGGCTTCAAATATTTATGGGATATAATATGAGATTTACACGTAGTATCTGCTGTAAAATAGAAACTTTTGATTGCATGTTTCTTTACAAATTTATCTTACATATACACTTTTATAATTACGTATGATGGGAAATACTCATTTTCGAAGTTCGGCTCGATTGAAGTGAAAAATATGCTCTGGAAAGCCTTGATATGTGCTTTGAATTTTTTGGAATTCATTTTGTTAAAGAACGATGATCATTGGTTAAGATTTTATACAGAACATCATCATGCCTTGCTGACATGATTGGAAATTCTTGACAGCTTCTTTCTTGTGGGAAACCATGATGAGTTTCTGGAGTTTTTATTTCATGTACACGTTTGGAATTGGCTTTAGATGTGATACGAAAGAGGCCTTTCGATTATTGACTCTGAAATTATTTTATGGACGGCAGATGAATATTGAATCTCGGATCGGACGCATGCTATACCTCTGACGATGTAGACAAGTGGTTTTAAAAAGGTGAACGAAATGCAGTAATGTGAAGCGAATCACACTTGTGACATTTGAGTTATTTATTTTGAATTAAGAAGTGATATATATTGGGTATTCAGCAGTTCTCTGAAACATCAATTATGTGAATTAGGTATAACATGCATTTATTGAAGCAGGAAACGCTATGTAGAAAGGATCGAAAAACGGCCATGTAAGTATATTCCTCGGCAGAAAATACAGAAAACGATAGACAGTTTGATCTACACTTGGGTAGTTACTCAATGGAAAGCTAATATGCTTGACCCAGAGATACCAGAATCGCACAAACTCCTTCAAGTTGAACATTATAAAGCTGGCCAGGTATACATGTAATTTTACTAGTCACATGCTACACTATATAATGTATCATGTGATTGGATTCTGCCATCAATATCTGATATGTATCATCAATCACAGAGTCTACCAAAGTTCTACACGGTGAGATTCCTATATAAAGGTCCTGCAGGAAGATCACTGTCCAGACAGGGGTAGAAAAGATGCCAAATATGCAATCGCGTTTGTGCGGCAGGGAAACCAGGAATAAATGTCCGTGAAGCCATCCATCCATGGTATGGAATATGCATGAAGCAGCAACTGTGCCACGATATGATCATATGGAAGAATTGCTAATTGTGGGGGAAATGTAAGCTAAGCGACAGACCGTGTCCAAACCATGGTTCATGATATTACTTTAACATTGTACAACGATCATACATCTTTATCCGAATGGCCCTGATAAGATATACATTATTGTAAGTGAAAGGGGGTGGTACGAGAAAAACTTAGTCCCTCTCGTTGATGCCAGTGGGTACCTTGGTGTGAAGTTGGTTCATCCAAAGAACTTCTCTCTTGTGTCGGAGTGTGTCACTATAGGGACGATTGTCGGGATCAGAGAGGATAAATTCGATGATTGTCGAAGTCCATCCGGATCGTAGTGATCGAGAGATCCATGGCCTGGATCAAGGTCCCTAGGTGGTCCCTGAGAAGAGTGCATAGGTGAATGCTGCAATTGTTCAGAGTCTCTTGCCAAATTTTCATGAAGGTTTCGCTTTGCCTCCCTATGTAGGGTAGGCATTTGAGTTTCAGGCTTGTGGGTGGGCATTGTTTGTCAATGTAACTGGTAAGGTTATCTTGCTGCCTGCCTAGGTTGGCCCGTTTGGCCGTGGCGTTGCGATCACTCCCTATAAATAGCGGGCATTTTTCTAACCAGATCAATCACTGCCTCTGATGAAGGAACAATAGTTCCGAAACCGGTCAGGCTGTTTAGTGGTTACTCCGATAGGAGCCCCAATCTGTGACTTCATCACATATCTTACCTGATAAGATATACCGTTTCTATTCCTTCAATGCGAATCCGATCTAGAAAGCATTATTTCAACTTCGTTAAATATGGTTTCTGTATAAGTCGTCTTTAATTATGCTTACTTTAAAGGATCTCTCAACAAAGGCACTGAATATGCGGAGTGTACATGAAATTTACGCCCTTTGATAATTCACGGTTGTACCAGTTATGGAGAATCGAACAAAGTTTGCATAATACTGACCAAAGCAAATAGCTTATTCACAGGTAAATATGTTTCGAATGGTTACACAAAATTATTAGTTTCTAACTCACAAATAATAACTCCAATATCTGATTGAAATATCAGTGAAACTATTTTATCTGAAGCATTGCTTCTCTTATGGGCCATTCAAACCCAAATGTGCAGTATGATTATTTCATCTATATACATAACGGTCTGCATAACTTGCGCGTGTCCTTTGATTTTTGTGAATGAAAAATATCTATTAAGTGGATTTATTCAACGAACAACCACAATAAAATTGTAGCTGATGAACTTTTGAAGACCATGCAATTAGAATTTGTCATGACCTATTCAACTGGAGAGTGATGACCATTTGGAAGATACAATAAATAAGCTGATTTGCCAACGTGCAGCTGCAAAGAGGTCGAAGTGAGAAACTCACCCAATTCTCACACGAGCGCACCCTCTCACTCACCAGCTCTCATTCTTCATTACAGCATAGCTTAACCCTACCTGGCCTGGTGGAGGGATGGGGGGCGAAATGGCTCCCAACCAAACTTTCTGCGCTATCTCCGGAACGATAAAAAAATGGAGATCTGAAACTCCTTGACTTTATAGGTTATCATATTGGGGTCATTTTAAGCCTATTCGCATAACCCCGATCAGAGGATCATGAGCAAATTCAAAATGGCGGCTACATATTTCCTCAAAATTTCCGCTTTTCCGCGATGAAAAGTGGGCAAAATATATTTTATTTCACAGTAATATTTACTAATTTATCAAGCAGTTTTTGCGGAGAAATTGCATGAATAAAAAATTCGGAAAATCCGACCGAAAAATGTCGTTTTTAATAATGATTTTCTGGTAGAGCTTGACCCAAGAGTATAGTGTGTTAAGTTTCAGCCCCCTAGCCCAAGGGGTAACAAAAATAATTACGAGCGTGTTCTGTAGATAATTTCTAATACTTCCATATCTTCTCAAATTAGGTTAATGAACAAACTTTTGCAGCTAATAAACTTTCGTACGAAACTACGGTCGTCTGGCTTATATAAATATGTTAGAAACTGTCATTTGTTGCTCCCATGAAAATTATTAATTATATTCATAAAAAATTAAGACCAGAAAGAGAAAATGACATTTCATGACGACAAATGAATTAAGTGCATGCGATTGATGAGATATGCCGAGATAAGCTAATTGAACGATAGCAATATAATTGCCGATTTCGTGATCTATTATGTTTGATCATTTTGATATAAAGCAGACACCATCTGACTACATTGACTTACATACTGAGAACACGATTGTGACGTCTATATCTGTTGGGCAATATCCACAATTAATATCATTAGAAATTCAACCGAAATGTTTCCTTCGTCGTGAGGCCAATTCGTTCAGTTTGACATTAGGCAGACAGCCGTTATCTATTTAGATGTTTAATCAGCTCCCGTATCCAGATATGTGTGAACGTCGAGCAGTATGGCGCAAGCATTCTCACTGTATCGGGGTTTCTGTACAATTGGCGGAAGATTCAGAACCTGGTTAAAATTGTGCTAAACGGTAGAATAGCAATCCGGTTCGACCCACAAGGCGAATCTATATGTCTGTTGAATATGTATCGGGGCTTCTTGTAATATGAGATTACTTGAATGAAAGTGAATAAAATAGTATGAACTGAAAAGACTGAAAGAAGTTATGAAATACAAGCGTCTAGTCCGTTATTCATAATTCAGCCGTCGTCCATTAAAGAATATCCGCGTCCATAATCCAAAGACCTATTCCATATCCATATAACAGTATTAGCACCAAATTCAAAAAAGACAATCATAGTATACATAAACATAGGCTAGTTTCCTGCAAGAGAGAAGCGGCCAACAGTGTTCAATGATGCCGGCAAGACATCATGATGTTCCAAAAATATATAATCCGTATCGCTGATCAGTATTCTTAATCCATAATAATCGTTCTAAAGTCGTTATCTAGAGAATGGTGTATCTCAGTCACGCTTTGATTGTGACTGTTCATATGAGCACCATGAGGATCTTGAAGTACATGGGTTCATACGGCCCCTAGCCCCAGGTTAAGCGGAATTAGACACAAGTTACGAAACGTAGCGCCATAGATCTTGCACGCTACGTTCGTATTTTGCTATCAGCATGCGATATGTATCGCAAAATTTGAGAAACTTTGAGTGGAGGCGCTTGGTGGAATAGCCCTGTTTTATAAGTTTCTGCAACAATGTTTTGTGACGTTGATTAAAATCATCACATTTAACACAGGATCTAGCAAGTGCTACTAAGCGAGATATGTATACGCCATATGCAGGTCCCACTGGAATATTACTATCCAGAAAGGGATAGTTTACGATGTCGAAATTGTAATCATCTCTTTTGTCATAAAGTCGACGAGAGAGAATGCCCGCTTCATTTTTATAGAGATAGAGATCTAAATAAGATGTGCCTGTAGGGCTATCTGTAGTTTCCTTCAAATCCAGTGAAGGTGGATATATATCCTTCACTGCGTCATTTATATAGCGATTATCCACAGCAAGAAGATCGTCTATATAGCGTTTGGTGAATGAGAAAGAACGGGCTTTGAATGGATCGGTTTTTGAAAGCGCCTGCATATAGTCATATTCATAAGAGAACAGATACAAGTCAGCCAACAGGGGTGCGCAATTAGTACCCATTGGAATACCTATATGCTGCTGATATATTGTGTTGCCAAATTTCACATAGATATTTTTAATGAGAAATTCAAGCAACTCTATAAACAAAGAAACATCCCATGAATGATATCTCTTGTATGTAGTAGAGCTAAAGAGTGCTTTATGGCTTCCGACATTAATATATCTACGATCAGTTTTCTTGAACACATACTATTAATGAACTTAGACGGTCAATAAGGTCCTGATGAGGGATTGTTTAGATGAGACTTATTTAGTTCAAGGATGTGTTCTCTAAAATACCACAAAGAAAAACGCTGGCTCGATGATACTATGGCAGACCTGCAGCTTAGCAATATTGGTATCCTCCTGTCTTCAAGGAAACGCCGCGAATTCAACATTTCCATTCAATTTGAGTAATGAAATGACCAGTACCAAAGTTGCATCTAAGCCCAACCCCCAAACCTCTCCCACCTACCCATGAACTATTTATCATTTGACCTACTATATATTGTTTGGTTCGAAAATATGGGTTCGTATGACTGTTAGATCACTTGCATGATGAGTGGCTACTTTCGGCAGCCATTTATATCTTCGTGATGCGATAGTAGTTGGTTAGGGGGCTCTGGTGCTTGCAATAGAACGAATTCTAAACGAAGCACACATTTTACGATTTTAATTTACAATTATGCTCGTGATTGCTTCGGTTTCACGTTTTCAACTGTAGCGGGTAAAGTTTTAATGGTAAATTATGTTTCTATCACAGTTGTGGTGTCATTTGCCGATGAGATTTGGGTTACTGGGCGAATTGAGTCGATTATATGAACAAATATGCCGTTAAAGTATACATCACACGGTTGTCAAGCGAAATTCGTTGCACTCGAAAATAACTTAATTCGTGTAACCATTCGAAGCATTTTACCTGTGAATAAGCTATTTGCATTGGTCGGTATTATGCAAACATTCTTCAGTTCTCCATAACTGGTACAACCGTGAATTATGAAAGGGCGCAATTTCATTTATACTCCGCATATTCAGTAGCTTTGTTGACAGATCCTTTAAACTAATTAGATTTGAAGACGATGCTTTCCAGGTCGGATTCGCATTGATGGATTAGAAAGGGTTAATCTTATCAGTGCCATCCAGATAAACACATTCAGAAGGATGCTCGTTGTACAATGTTAAAGTAATATAATGAACCATGTTTTCGACATGGTTACAACCATGGTTGCTTAGCTGACATTTCCCCCACAATTAGCAATTTTCCTATATGATCATATCGTTGCTGCTTCATGCATGTTCCATACCATGGGTGGATGGATTCACGGAGATTTACTCCCGTTTTCTCAACCGCACAAAACACGATTGTATATTGGGATGTCTGGATAGGGATCTTCCTCCAAGACCTTTATATAGATATCTAACCGTGTAGAAGTTTGGTAGACTCTATGATTGATGATACAGATCAGATATTGGTGGCAGAATCCGATCACAGGATATTATACAGTTTAGCATCTGAGTATTAAACTATATATATACCTTGACCAGCTTTATATTGTTCAACTTGAAGGAGTTTGTGCGCCAGTGGACAACTGTATCGCCAATAATAGTTTGCTTGTGTGTAGTCGTGCAGGTTTATAAGGACTTACACCTTATTCAGACCGTGTGTCGTTCTTTGTTCGATTTGTACTAGGAGATGATGGTGTGGTGGTGAAGGAATTATGCCTGCTTCCTTTTGACCCAACTCTTCATGTCATCATCCCTACTAACAGGAGTGACCTCTCTGGAATACTATCTGCCTGTCAGAATGTCTGTTCTGATGGGGGAACTGTTGGCGATATAGATCCTCACACAAAGGAGGGTGTTTTTCTTGACGCGTGTTTGTTGTGGACCGTTCAATGCTGCGATCTGTTCAATAACGGCGAATTGGGCAGTTCTTCGAAAAAACATGGAGTGTGATAAGACGGAATCATCAAATATTGATAATGTCTCGTCGTAATTTCTTTGAATGAGTCACAGGACGCTGCAGAATGGCGCAAATGGCACGTTTCCGACGCGTTGAACGAGTTTAGACGAGGAAACAAGATTGCTGTCTCCGTTTGAATGAGTTGTTAAATGTGATGATTTTAATCAACGTCACAAAACATTGTTGCAGAAACTTATAAAACAGGGCTATTCCACCAAGCGCCTCCACTCAAAGTTTCTCAAATTTGGCGATACATATCGCATGCTGATAGCAAAATACGAACGTAGCGTGCAAGATCTATGGCGCTACGTTTCGTAACTTGTGTCTAATTCCGCTTAACCCGGGGCTGGGGGCCGTATGAACCCATGTACTTCAAGATCCTCATGGTACTCATATGAACAGTCACAATCAAAGCGTGACTGAGATACATCTTTTTTTTTTAGATGACGACTCTATAACGAATATTATGGATTAAGAATACTGATCAGCGATACGGATTTGATATTTTTTGGAACATCATGATGTCTTGCCGGCATCATTGAAAACTGTTGACCGCTTCTCTCTTGCAGGAAACAAGCCTATGTTTATGTATACTATGATTGTCTTTTTGAATTTGGTGCTAATACTGTTATGTGGAAAATGGAATAGGTCTTTGGATTATGGACGCGGATATTCTCTAATGGACGACGGCTGAATTATGAATGACGGACTAGACGCTTGTAATCTCACAAAACAGTCAGAGTCTGGTCTCTGTGGGTCAAGCATATTAGCTTGCCATCGAGTAACTACTCGAGTGTAGATCAAATTGTCTATCGTTTTCTGCATTTTCTACACAGCAATATACTTACATGGCTGTTTTTCGTTCCTTTCTAAATTAATAGCTACAGTGCTCTGCTTTAATATATGCATGTTATACTTTATTCACTTAACTGATGGTGTCATTGCACACAGCGAACTGCTGAATGCTCAATACATATCATTTTTGAATTCAAAATAAATAAATTCGCTCCACATTACTGCATTTTGCTCACCAGATTATATGTACTAAATCAATTTTTGAAATGATCACTCGGAAGACAAACGAAATTGATGATTATGGCGTATACATACAAACCGGTGGATAATATGTATATGTATATCTAGGTATGTGATGGCCATTGATCTTTAACAAGCATTTCACTGATACTTGGACGAATGAACGAATGATGAGTATTAAGCAGATATAGCTGGTTTTGACTTCTGTTGACATACCCAGCACTTGATCCTAGTTATCGAAGTAGAAAGGTAATGCTTCTCTCGCTCCGTATTATTTACATTGTGGATTGTCGTCAATTTTCAGAACACAACACAACGACACAGTGCTTTTCCGTACCAGTTTCCAAACAGGAATGAACAGTTGTGTTCAGAACATGAATATTACTCATATTTTTCTCAGTTTCAGTTGAACTGGGAGGTAGTTTGGATATGTGGGATGGAATTACCCAAGGTAATGAAAATAGTTATTTCTACAGCATACAGTTTGACAAATGGGAAATGTTAAAAAGAACGTTTTTTTTAAACAAAACTTATGTTCATCTGATCAGATTCAAAACTTTGAATGAGAGTAGCCTCTGCACTGAGTATGTAGCCCAATTTTAACATTTAATGTGTGAGGCATAAATGATTCACAGCACATTTCTTCTCAACAATAACATACTATTTCTACAACATTGGGTCATGGATGGAATATCAAGATTATTGGATAAAAAGTTGGTCTGTCCACTCAGAATAAAAGGATGTGTAAATCTAGATAAAGTGACGAGTCTTTTTCTGAATAGGATTGATTGCATGCGAATATATAATTAGGGCCTAATACAATATCTGCTATTTCAATAACTGAGGTTCTGTGAATATACATACACATTTAATTATGTCATTAACATCATTGAAATTAAATCCGCTCATGCGCATTTGTCCTACGAAGTAGGCTCTCATTTGCAAATTGTCCGGTAATGAGTGAGTGAGTGAGGCCATCCGAATTCCTTCGTCGGCAAAATAAGGACAACCGTTGACATTAGAACCTTGATTTTTAGCATGAACGCGCATTAGGGGACTGTTACCAGCAAGATCTGAGCTGATCTACTTTTGATGAAAATTTGACCTACTTAGGTGACCTATAACATTACGCTTGGACCCCCAAGTCATCTAGGTCACCTATAAGATTACGCTTGGACACCAAATCATCTTCCTCACCCTACTTCGTAGGTCTTGTGACGCTATCATAGAAGCATAGAACCATTACAGGACTTTTTTAAAAAAAAAAAATTTAAAATTAGTTTTGCACCGGTCACTTCCCAATGATAAATGTTGCATGGTTCCTTATACATGTATATTGGTTGCATTCCATTTAACCAAAAAAAGACAGGGCATTTGTTTGTCTTGCACGCAATAATGGCGTGTACTATTATTTTAACTTAATTCCCATGCGAAAACTATATTTGTTAAAATATATTTGATTTAAAATCCGAATCAAAAATATGAAAACGGCAAAGACAGCATTTAGACACCATCTTCCGCTTAAATTCTAGTGAAATATATTTAGTTCCTCATTTCCATACATCTAGCCATATATTTAGGCTTTTATTAAGTACAGTAGGACCCCTTAATAACAAATCGTATAGCAAACACATGGAATACCTGGGTCTTTTTGAGGGTAGTCTGTATAATTGCATAGCTTTTGGATTTAGCATGCTAATTAAGTTAAAATAATAGTATAAGCCATTATTGCGTGCAAGACAAACAAATGCTCTGTCTTTTTTTGGTTAAATGGAATGCAACCAATATACATGTATAAGGAACCATGCAACATTTATCATTGGGAAGTGACCGGTGCAAAACTAATTTTAAAAAAATGAAGTCCTGTAATGGTTCTATGCTTCTATGATAACGTCACAAGACCTACGAAGTAGGGTGAGGAAGATGATTTTGTGTCCAAGCGTAATCTTATAGGTGACCTAGATGACTTGAGGGTCCAAGCGTAATGTTATAGGTCACCTAAGTAGGTCAAATTTTCATCAAAGTTAGATCAGCTCAGATCTTGCTGGTAACAGTCCCCTAATGCACGTTCATGCTAAAAATGGTGGGTATGCAGTTAAGAGGTCACATTGTATTTCAAGAGGAAGGCTGGCATATAATTGCAATCGTCTCCTGACGCCTGCAGTACTTTCGGTGATTTAACGGTCATATCATAAATATAAAACACGGCAAAAGCAACTTTTTTTACGCCAAATTCCAGAGAACTAGTTATTAGTTAAATATATTTATTTTCCAATTTCCGATTCTGAGAGCCATATATTTAGTCATTTAATAAGGACTTAAAGAAAACGAGAGATCCTGAAGGATCTTGGCGCCCACCATTGTCCGATAATTGTAAGCTAATAACAAGAGGATCTTTTGTCCATTGTTACTAAGAACAAACCATTGATTTGTAATTTTGTTTGCAGAATTTCGAATTTGAGTGATAAACATCAAAAAGGGGAAGGTAAATTATGCAATGGTTTGAAACATGTTTGGCTTTAGTCTTTATTTTTCAAGGAAATGACTTGATAAACAGGGGATTATTTTGGGAAGAAGGGCAGGAAGAAATGGTATTGTCTTTAAATAGGGGAGGAAAGTAATTTACTTAAAATGGTAAAGTTGATTTGAAAGATTGACTTTGTTTGTCTGTTTCTTTGTTTTGTTTTTCGAAAAAAATATTTGGGAAACGATATAATGAGAACTATGTATGGGAAGTCAGGCAAAGTCAGGCAAATTTAGGATGCACAGAAATACTCATCAGTCCCCTATTTGACATACCGGTAGTGGTTTCGGTCATTTTTGTTCTTGACATGTTATATGCCCAAATAATTGTGGTCATCGTAGAGTTCGAAATGGTATTGTGCACAATGTGGCTGATTTTACGTACATGACAGCGTCACCAAATAAGGAATTAAAGACTGGGACAATTTTGATGTAGGATTTATATGCGCAAGCAGTTATACTGTTTATATTTTTTGTCAGTTAAAAGTTAAACCAGTCTGTACGGCCTACATCCTTAACATTGTGAAACAATGCTCTTTGAGAATGAAACATTTCATGTTAATGAAAGTTCACAGAAGAATGTCTTCGAAATAACTGTTTTAGTAGGATAGACCGGGGTAATGCCGGACGTATAACTTAAACACATGTGACATCGATACTTCTTCGCTGCACTGCAATCTATTTCTGCAATGGCAAAGACACAAAGTAGGTCTGCTGTTACCCAACATATAAATAGGAACAATTTGTTGTTCAATATAGATTTATTAAGAAATCATAAAGTCAAGGTCACCCTGTCGGTAAATACGACATGAAATGTCCGGTAACAAGGTTTGACTGTGAAATTAAAGATGGCAGGTAAGTGGCCATAGTACATAGTCCGTAGATTCCTTCTGTATATAGGAGCACCTCCAATGCTAGGAGTGTTATACATGCATATATATATAGAATTGAAAGTCCATTAAGGCATATAAAAAATAAAGTAGAATATGCGGGAAGGTGTTGAACGTCATTTGGAGCACTGCACGTGAAAGGTTACAGGTGACATCACGGAACGTTGAAGAGTTCAGTTCTCTCAATGATGAGTGTACAGGTATCGCCTGAGAACATCCATCAGATTTGCGACATACCCAGGGTCGCTCAGACGAGATGAAGGGTCTATGATAAAGGCAGATATATCCTCTGAAGCCCTTGCAATGTCACGAAGGTCTTTGAGGCACTCGACACACAGTTTTGTAAATTAGGACAAGAAAGTTGTCTCTGGTGTCCTGAGGGATGTCGCACGTGACAAGGATATGTATGTGAGACTCTGGATGTTCCGAGCACAGCCGGCAGGTTGGATCCACAGCAAACAGGTTGAACACAGCTGTGTTTGACTGGAGTACATAGAAGAGCCTAAGCTGAATCGGGAGGCCTCGGATATCTGTTACACACATAGAGACGGAGGATATCGCAGGATGAGGTTTTCCGGGTGGAAAGCAGCTGGGGGTCATACATCTGAGAGAAGGATACACATGTTGCATAAATAGACCACAATGCCGACCTGTGTACCAAATCTGAAGGAAAAAAAATGCATTAGTTCCCTGGAATTTGTAAAAAAATAAACACTGTTATGTATTGGTTTAGACTATGGAACATGTCTCACTTTTCGCAACCGATTCATGTATGACATGTCCCTGATTGAGAAGGGAATAATTATCTTTTAATTTTTTTTCTGGCTATAACTGAACATTACTGAAGACGAAAATTTGTTTGCAATGAACTGTATGGGAAGCACCTGGTGTTGGTGACGTAATAGAATAAAAGGAATGTTTGTACTTACTTGTCAGAAGATACTCCAACGATTAAGTACAGGAATCGACACCTCGTCAAAGCATCCTGGTGATCTCTATCTCTTCTTCTCGATACCCATTTCAAGGCATCAAAGTCAAGGCACCTAGGAGATGCCCATGCAGGCCACCCATGGACATTGGTAGAGCGTAACTCAAGGACTGGCTTGACGTATGTGCCAGGAGCCTAGAGTCAGTGTAAATTGTCCGCATTTTGCATATTTGCAATATGGTGCTCAAAAGTGACAAATCACACTAATTTCATCATTGGCTATGAACGGGGACCCTTTATTGGACGTCTGAATATGGATTAAGGGAGTAGATGCTTAGAATTATTGATGTATTCGAATTCATATAGTAAATGTATAATATGCTCTAATTCGTTCTTGCTTTCGTGTAGAAATTCATTCTATTTTCATTTGTGATTGTTGTCTGATTTGCTGAGAAATATGTTGGCTGATAAAGAGATAACTTTCAATGAACGGATGTAAATGCACAGAATACAAGTCCATGGTTAGACCAGTAAGTTGGTATTACGCCAGCCTGCACACTCTTTTCATTGGTGTAGACGTGGCCGAGTAATGTCCCATTTACAGTTGTAGGTTCAGTGATTAACTGGTTAAGTGCTAATTCCTGTTCCATGAATTGTACAAATGTATTATCTTTCTCCAGCAAGTTCATATTAAAATCTCCAAGAAAGAAAGTCGGTTTCTGTGTATTATGAATGGCTGGATACTGTTGCGTACAACATGTTTTAGTTGTATATCCGACAGTTTTGATGTTTTGTAGATGAATATAACTTGAACATCATTTCTTTTGATTTGTGCATCTATGAAAATAAATTCAACGTTATCATAGATGTGAGAATTGATCTTCTTCACAGTTATATCATGCTTTATGTATGCGACTAGTCCATGGAATGGTCTGGTCATGTTGGATGGCCGAGCTTCATCTAATCTGTACGTTTGAAACCCTGGGAGCTCATACTGATCAGCTCTGTCTGTATTTACAAGACGTGTCTCACAAATTCCAATGAAGTCTGCATTCTATATATTTGGGTCACTCTTGATATCGTCTATATGTAAATGCAGGGATCTAGCATTGTTGAACAGTAGTTTTACTTGGGAGTTGTCAATACTGTACAGAGGTGTATAACACAACTGAAGTGGATTCTTGTAAAGTCTTTCCATTTCTTGATGTACCTTTTCATCCACTTTTAATGCTTTCTCATTGAAGTCAAGAATGTGCAAGTTTGCTAATTTGCGAACTCGTGACAGTGCAACATAATGAACATGTGGTGGTTTATAACTGGAGCTTAGATCTACAACAAGTTCATCAACTGTGGCGCCTTGCGCTTTGTGAACAGTCTTAGCTGCAGCTGGGGCAAGTGGAAATTGGATTCTTTGGTAAGTTTTTTTGTTATGAAGAAATGTCCGTTTTGTTTCAAATACTAGTGTCCATTGGCGATCAATATCTGTACAATAGAGATGTTTGTATTGTTTTCCTCTTTTGCTACCAATGTTTGTATCGGTAAAAAGCACCCATGCAATGGCTGGTCTCTTAGATGTTCCTTTGTACTGTATGTGTTTCAGAATTCCTGATGCACCATTTGTCAATCCATCATCGACGTCAACATTGACTGGTACATCATATGTCATGTCAACCGCAAGTTTCAGTACACTAGGCAGGTTTCCAGTTTGGTTGAGTTTGTCTTTCTTATTAATTTCTTCTACCAAGTGGATCTTAGTCTCTTTGTTCATGTTCACGGGGAAATAATATCTGTATCAGCAAAGACGTCTACTTTTGTAGTTTTCAGATCTTGAATCAATGTGCTGTTGAAGTTATCAACTTTCTTGTTCTCTGTAAATAAATGCAGAGCTTTCCTGGGATAGTTTACAGATGTTGTAGAAATCGTGTGCGATGTGATAATGTCTTTATCTGTTGGTTGGAGTTTATTGAATCTTAGCCTGTTTAACATCTCAGCAAATGGCAAGTCATCTTTTTGTCTCATAATTTCGGTGAGTTCAAACATTTGGAAATGTTTTTTCCATAAGTTGCTTGCTAGATCGATAGACAAATCAGAGAAGATCCAGGAATCTGCTACAGGACATAATTGATAGAAGTCTCCGACAGCTATTATACTTATCCCTCCGAAATCTCGTTTTGTACCTGTTAGTTCTTGTAGTCGGTCATGCATGAAAGCGAAGAGCTTGTTACCAGCCATGGAGATTTCATCGATAATGATAACAGCAAGGTCTTTGTAAGTTGTTCGAAATGTATTTAGCTCATCACTGTACATATGCTGTTGTGTTTGGAACATTTTCTTGTGGAAAGCAGAGGCTATTGTTACTCCATTTATGTTGTAAGCTGCCTTTCCTGTGAATGCTGTTCGCAAGATATTTATAGTATCCGGGTCATCACCATCTTTGGAATTTAGAAGTCTATGTAGTGTTTGGTAGAGAGCTTGTATTACTACAGATTTACCAACGCCTGCTCCGCCAGAAAGGAATGCGTAAAGAGGATCAGTCTTTGTAGAAATCCATTGTATAACGTGATTGAAGAATTCTCGTTGTTTAATGTTAAGAGATCGGAGCAAAGCCCTGTATTCATCATCTGGAAGCAGTACTGAATTTGTTTCAACGGATACACATATATCAGGTAAATCAAGATCTTGGCCAATATCTGCTGTGCCCTGGGATTGTGTCGGGGGAATAAAGTGGATAAACTCCTCTGACTGACTGGTAGATTGCTCAGCATCTTCTACTTGCACTTGTTCAGTGTTGGGTGCTAAAATATCAAACTCTGTGACCAGGTCTTGTTCAGCTTGTTGCCTCGCTAGATCTAATTTTTCAACATGGTGTTCATATTTTTGCAGCAGTGGTAAAATCTCTGCACTTTTATTTTGGTAATGACCTTCATATGTGTCGTATCCACCCTTAAGATCTTTGTTTTCATCTCTCCATGGCATAAATAAAAGAAGTTTCTCTCTGTAGAAGTTCTCAGAATTTGTGCTCTTGCTGTATCTTAAATATCGTATTACCTTTGGGTTCCTCCTTTTTCTGATTGTTATGCCACCTCGCAATTTCATCACAATATTTGTATCACCGAACTCTGTATCACTGTCTGTCTCTACGTTATTGTCAGATTCCGGTAAATGACCTTTATCATCATCATTGCATTCAACTTCAAAAGTAGGTTCCTTTTGTCTATACTTCACTTCTAACTCGGAAACATAATCAGCGAGACAGTATTTTCGATTTTCTTTGGTCGTTTTGCATACCTCTTGATGATGTTGTCAGATTCAATGTCTGTCGAGTCATCTGGAAGCTGTTCCAACTGTTCTTCATTTTTTAAGAGAAAAACTCGCTGGTCTGCAGGAGATGTATTGATGAATACTACTTCACCAGATGCTCGTGTCAGTGGCATCTGTAACACGAGATATGATGCTTCTTGGGCACTTATTTCAACAAAATTAAGGAACTGGTTTCCAATATGTCGAACCTGCCTCTTGAGATCCATGTTTCCCTCTGTTGCTTCTTTAGACGCCTGTTCTAGCATAGTACTCATACCTCGCTGTGATTTGCTGACATTGGAAACAATGTACATTGCACAGGCATAGGGGTCAAGTACAAATTGTATGTCCAGGTTTGCTCTCCATGCACTAAGCACAACTTTATTGTAATAATTCACACGCATCTCTGATGGTTTTCTTTTCAAAAACACCTTGGGCCCTTTGAGAGAGCTTCGTATGCATTTAATATATTCTGATTCTTCCATTTGCACAACATCTTTTAGAAATTGTTCGTATGACATATCACATCCATCCTTGAACTCGTTCATTCTGGCATGTATTTCTGCGTATTTTTTCCTGTACTCCTCGACATCATTTTCTAGTGGATCTAAGACCATTGTCTTTCGAAGTGGTGGAAGGGGAAAGCCAAATCTACAAACAGATCTACCACCTTTCTTGCATGTTTTCGAATGCTTATGAATTTGCAGTTAAACCAAGTCTCGTAGGTCTTCCTCAACATCTAAGGAACAAGTCACATATTTGTCAACATACTGAACAATGTCGTCTTCAGAATCCACATTATATTTTGGTGCATTCTCTGTCCATACTATCATGTGAGTGTGTGGCGAGCCTCGATTTTGAAATTCAAGGCGTTGGAATGTATCAGTAACAGTTCCAATTGGAGAGTGTTCACTTTTAAGTACAGTGTTTACAAATACTTGCACTCTGTGGCCAAAGTACCTGGACGTTGTTACAGCGTCTTTTTGAACAAGTTTGACTTTGTCAGACCATGTCATATTTTCTATGTCTTTATTGGAACACGGCACACCAGCTAAGACAGCTAAAGTTTTAAGTAACTCTGTCCAACGAGTATCAGCTGAAGATAAGGACATAAACCATGTTGGGAGACCTAATTGTCTAATCATAACAAATATATCCTTTTTTCTTGAAGAAAGGTATGCTGGAGAGTTACGAACTGTTCTAAAAATGTAGTAACCTTCATTCAAGTTAACCATCTTGTCAAGAATTTCAGGGTTTCGCGCTTCTTTTGCTGTAATTTTCTTTCCTTCACTTTTCTTTCTTCGAACAGCTAAGTTGACTTTATCAACCACTTGTTTCCTTTGTATTTTGTTCAGTTTGAAAAAGAGATTTGGAACACATGTTGCGTCTCTTCGATCAACACTGCGCAGTTCCCATTTTGAAACATCACTGTAAGATACAGGTACCTGCCGGTCATTGTTTTCTAATCTTTTCTGTCCATAATATATCGTTGGAAAAGAGAGTACTTCGGCATCTTTATCATGATAAATGCTAAGTGGTTGTTGTCCTTCGCCAGGTGCTAAAACTAGGCCTTTGTTTGGTATCAAGATTTGTTTGAGTGATGAGCGTGTCAGAATTGCCTTGAATGCGATCATCTTCATGGATTTCGATAAATGTATCTTGATTTTCTAACTCGTTTTCAGGATCAGTAAATGCTCCTGAATAAACAATTTCAGATTGCCTCCCATCAGTGTCCGAACAACTATGTGCAAATCTGCCGTTTAAGTGTTGTGGTCTTGTAAATTCTTGAACAATTTCTTGAGCACTATTGGTAGTCTCGTTAACCCAATTCTCATCAATTGCCAGACCAGCTGACTATTGTTCATAAGCCAGTGTAAAGCTGTGAGTACAACAGTTGGTCGCACATTTTCAGAAAACACACACGATTTGTATGAAAGTCTTTTCTTCAGTTTTACAGACACTGTGAAATGTTCATCCATTTGTCTTGGTAATGCATTCAGTGTCGGCTGAATGTCAATCGGGACGTTGACTACATTGCCTTTTGTTGAATACTGTCCACCTCGTGGTAATTCTCTTATATGCATAAAGGGTATTCTAAGAGCTACAAGTCGTTCTTCGAGAGGGTGCAAGTTCAACTCTGGGGGTTTATCAGGCCAGGTCATCACATTGGCAACAGAGAGTTTTGGAATTTTACATTTCTTTAATGTGGATAAGCATGTGTGACAAAGCCATTCCTTTCCATCTACAGATTTATATCCTGTATAGAAATCTTTATATGTTTGAAATATAGGAACAGGACAACTCTCTGTTACGCTTTCTCTAAACCATGTTTGATGACAACAGGTACATACATATTCTAGTCCTTTTTCTGTTTTTTTTTATAGAAAACATTGACACATCCGTCTATATCATGTCCGAAACGTCTCTTTTTACATTGTTCTTTTTCATGCTGAAAATACTCTTGGCTCTTTCGATCTTCTGATTTTCGTTTTCTGTCCGAGGCATTTTCTTCTTGTGTAATATGCCTTCTTCTTTCAGATTGTTTCATTCTTTCAATAGTGAGGAAAGTTCTATCCTGTCGCAGTCGTCTTTTTCTGGTCAAATCTGCCTTTGACTCTGCTTGTGAAAACGCTGGATCAAGTCTAGCTTTTTTCTTCAATAATCTTTCTTGTTCTAAAAACTGTGAATCTTCTCTACATTTCCGCTTACATTTCAGATCTATCACCCTGTGCTTTTCCGGATCTTTTTCCCTAGATTTCCGTTTACTTTGGACATCTATTACTCTGTGCTTTTCCGGTTCTTTTTGCCTAGATTTCCGTTTACTTTGGATATCTATTACTCTGTGCTTTTCCGGTTCATTTTTCCTGGCTTTCCGTTTACTTTGGATATCTATTACTCTGTGCTTTCCCGGTTCTTTTTCCCTGGCTGTCCTCTTACTTTGTTTTTCAATCACTAAGAAGCTTGGATCATTCCTTGCTTTCCGTTTACTTTGGACATCTATTACTCTGTGCTTTTCCGGTTCTTTTTCCCTGGCTTTCCGTTTACTTTGGTCATCTATTACTCTATGCTTTGCCGGTTCATTTTCCCTAGCTTTCCGTTTACTATATGAAGGATATATATCCACCTTCACTGGATTTGAAGGAAACTACAGATAGCCCTACAGGCACATCTTATTTAGATCTCTACCTCTATAAAAATGAAGCGGGCATTCTCTCTCGTCGACTTTATGACAAAAGAGATGATTACAATTTCGACATCGTAAACTATCCCTTTCTGGATAGTAATATCCCAGTGGGACCTGCATATGGCGTATACATATCTCGCTTAGTAGCATTTGCTAGATCCTGTGTTAAATGTGATGATTTTAATCAACGTCACAAAACATTGTTGCAGAAACTTATAAAACAGGGCTATTCCACCAAGCGCCTCCACTCAAAGTTTCTCAAATTTGGCGATACATATCGCATGCTGATAGCAAAATACGAACGTAGCGTGCAAGATCTATGGCGCTACGTTTCGTAACTTGTGTCTAATTCCGCTTAACCCGGGGCTAGGGGCCGTATGAGCCCATGTACTTCAAGATCCTCATGGTACTCATATGAACAGTCACAATCAAAGCGTGACTGAGGTACATCATATTTAGATGACGACTCTATAACGAATATTATGGATTAAGAATACTGATCAGCGATACGGATTTGATATTTTGGAACATCATGATGTCTTGCCGGCATCATTGAAAATTGTTTACCGCTTCTCTCTTGCAGGAAACCAGCCTATGTTTATGTATACTTTTGTCTTTTTGAATTTGGTGCTAATACTGTTATATGGAAATGGAATAGGTCTTTGGATTATGGACGCGGATATTCTCTAATGGACGACGGCTGGATTATGAATGACGGACTAGACGCTTGTAATGTGTACCAAATTTCAGAAGAATCCATTGAAAACTACGGGACGAGTTGCATTCACGAAGACAGTGGGTGCGAAATACAAGGATATCAGACCAAAATCAAGGGGTGTAACTCAAGAAAACGTTGAATCGGCCTGAAAACGGTTTGTCCACATCTACACATGATACCGATCATGTGTACCAAATTTCAGAAGAATCCATTGAAACCCCTCAGGCCTGGGACGAGATTCAAGCGCATCTACACATGATATCATGTGTACCAAATATCAGAAGAATCCATGGAAAACTCTGGGACGAGTTGCGTTGACGAAGACAGTAGGTGCTAAATACAAGGATTTCAGACCAAAATGAAGGGGTGTAACTCAAGAAAACGTTGAATCGGGCTGAAAAAAGGTTCGTGCACATCTACATATGATACCGATCATGTGTACCAAATTTCAGAAGAATCCATTGAAAACTCTGGGACGAGTTGCGTTGACGAAGACAGTAGGTGCTAAATACAAGGATTTCAGACCAAAATGAAGGGGAGTAACTCACGAAAACGTTGAATCGGGCATGTTACTGATCATGTGTACCAAATTTCAGAAGAATCCATTGAAAACTCTGGGACGAGTTGCGTTGACGAAGACAGTAGGTGCTAAATACAAGGATTTCAGACCAAAATGAAGGGGAGTAACTCACGAAAACGTTGAATCGGGCATGTTACTGATCATGTGTACCAAATTTCAGAAGAATCCATTGAAAACTACGGGACGAGTTGCATTCACGAAGACAGTGGGTGCGAAATACAAGGATTTCAGACCAAAATCAAGGGGTGTAACTCAAGAAAACGTTGAATCGGACTGGAAACGGTTTGTCCACATCTACACATGCTACCGATCATGTGTACCAAATTTCAGAAGAATCCATTGAAACCCCTCAGGCATGGGACGAGTTGCGTTGACGAAGACAGTAGGTTCCAAATACAAGGATTTCAGACCAAAATCAAGAGGAGTAACTCAAGAAAACATCGAATCGGGCCGAAACAAGTTTGTGCACATCTACACATGGTATCGATCATGTGTACCAACATGCAGAAGAATCCATTGAAAACTCTGGGACGAGTTGCGTTGACGAAGACAGTAGGTGCCAAATACAAGGATTTCAGACCAAAATCAAGGGGAATAACTCAAAAAAACGTTGAATCGGACCGAAAAATGTTCGTGCACATCTAGACATGGTACCGATCCTGTGTACCAAATTTCAGAAGAATTCCGGGACGAGTTGCGTTGACGAAGACAGTAGGTGCCAAATACAAGGATTTCAGACCAGAATGAAGGGGAATAACTCAAGAAAACGTTGAATCGGGCTGAAAAAAATTCGTGCACATCTACACATCTTACCGATCATGTGTACCAAATTTCAGAAGAATTCATTGAAAACTCTGGGACGAGTTGCGTTGACGAGAAAAAGTTTACGGATGGACGACGCCATACCTCTAGGGCGAGTTGCTTTGACGAGAAAAAGTTTACGGATGGGCGTATAAAAGTACCAATTTTATTCCAAAGTATCAAGAAAGTCCTCAACAAATCGCGAAAACAAGAATTAGATGGAAGATTTGTAGGTTATTTTTTGACGTCAGGACATCAAGTCTGCATGTTTATAACATTGGCAGATCAACGTCATCATAGCCCCAAAATAACATGGTAGGTATTGGTGATTTTCGTCAATGACGACCTCGCCATAAATAATGTTCGGTACAGAGAATTTTTGGTAAAATATTACACGAATTTCCATAAAAATTTACATTCTGCTAGCCCTGATAAGGTTTAATCACGTCGCAAGTTTCATTTTTGTGAGCCCTAAAAAGCACAGGTCGCCGCGCGAAACACCGCATGTGCGGGTGCCAGATCGGGCATCGACACATGAACAGTTGAACATTGCGATGATCACAAGCGCCTTCCCTCCACAAAAAATCTAATTTCCAAACTACGGTACCGTACTTCCGTGTTTCATCAATGTTAACATTGAAATTATCCGCTATGTAGTTCAGCGTTGTCTGCTAAAACGCTTGGGACTATTTATTTTATGTCAATTATGAATAAACAATACGGGAGAACAAATTGATCCGCAAACTTACTTGTCAACATGGCTGCCGATTTGAAATAAAATGTCTATCCCATAATAATACTCTTAAGTCAGCCAATCAAAGCTGTCGTTGGATGAACTAGTGGAAATCCCCCACGCCCCAAGTTGAAATCCTGCCAATATTAAGATGGGCACAGCTGTCTGCTCAGTGAAAAGGTCTAATCTGTGACAATCGCATTGTGTTCACTTTGGTAACTCTTGCTGAGTTTATATTGCTAATGATATATTTTCGGCCTCATGTCCAATTTTAAACAAATTGGCGACGACCAGAAAAATAAGAAACAACATATTAATAAACCAGTGACAGTCTCTATCAATCTGTAGGGGAGAGTGGGGCAAGCTTCAATATGGGCTTGGGATTAGTTCTCGTACGCTTTTCACGGTTTGTTTTAATTTCATACGAAAGTAATTTCTTGAGAGACACAAAAACTGACATGACTAATGATGGGTTCACGACCCTTCCCTCGGAGGAGTTTAGCGGGTTACGTGACCTTTCCCTGCACGTGCGGGAGCAGTTATTAACTTGAGTTTTCAAGTACGGTACTGTAGGTACCTCTAATCCTCGAGAGAGAGAAATTCTCATACAGCAGACGAAAGTCGCAATTTTATGCTGAATTGTTGTAAATATCATCGTTCATGCATTTAAAAAAATGATTTGAGTAGTTTTAGAAGGAATAATATACACTAATTAAACAATTGACCAATCTCACCTGTTCACAATGAAAGACTGAACAGCGACTGTCGTTATTTCCACGGAAAACGAGATTATTTTACCTCCGGAAAATCTTCGGCAGTCATCGGAAGTATAGCTCGTTGGCCGTCAATAGCTGATAGAGTACTCGCTAATTATCCGATTTTAATTTTGATAATATATTCGGAATCCTGAATGTACTTATAGATTGATATATTTATGCTATTTCATGACGAAAAATTAAACCCCAGGATGACACATATTTACTGGAAATGTGGCACAGAAATAATAAACGTCTGGGAATTCAGGATTTTGGCCTTTTGTGACGTTAAGAACACTGTTCTGGACGTCAGGATGCCTGTTGCAATTTTACCGCGATTGCACCACACTCCACCCTCCCCCTTGCTTTGTAACAGCCTCGGCTGAAGGAACTTCTGAAAACTTGTTTCCTTTCATGTAATGAAAATTAAAAGAGCTTTTGAATATAATTACAAGTTAAAATTATGACCAAAAAGTAATTCTTAAGGCCCTTAGGGGCGTGGGTCTTAAGGCATATTGCCAACTAGTGTATTATATTTTTGTCCAATAATAGAAATAAATTATCTTAACATGGCCACCTGTTGGCTATTGGAGTCTCCAAATTGGACCTAAACAACGATGAATGCACAACCATGATGCAAGGGTTTATAACATCTGTACAGAATGTGGGGAAGACCCATTCCGAAGTTATGGAGATTTAAAGATACCCGGTAACAAGGGTTCAAGAGGAAATTTTTATCAAGAAATTGAAGATGGTCGCCTGGAGAGTTGAATTTTAAAATCTGACCAAAAAAAGGTATTTTGCACAACTATACTACAAGGGGGACCTGTACCAAATACGAGAATAAAGATTCATACGAAAATTCAGGATGGCCTAAGAATTCATGATCACAAAGTTTTATGGGCAAATCCAAGATGGCGACCTGGTGGCTATATTGGATTTTCGAAACGGGCCAAAAAAGTTATCTTGCACAATTAGACCCCATGTGGGACCTGTGTATCAAATTTGAGAAAAATCCATGTAGTAGTTCCTGATAATTCACGATAACAATGTTTGAAGGGGAAATTCAAGATGGGGACTGTGTACCAAATTTGAAAAAGATCCATGTAGTAGTTCCTGATAATTCACGATAACAATGTTTCAAGGGGAAATTCAAGACCAAAAACGATAACTTGCACAACTAAACGTCAAGGGAAACTGTGTAGCAAATTTGACAAAGATCCATGCAGTAGTTCCTGCGAATTCATGATAAAAAAATGTTATGGGGAAATTCAAAATGGCCACCTGGCGGCCATATTGGAATTTCTAATCGGACTAAAAAAAAGGTAACTTGCACAACTGAACCCCGAGGGGAACCTGTGTACTAAATTTGAGAAAGATCCATGCAGTACTTCCAGAGAATTCACGATAAAGTTTCATGGGGAAATCCAAGATGGCTGCCTGGTGGCCATATTGGATTTTCAAATCGGACCAGAAAAGGTATCTTGCACAACTAGACCCAAATGGGAACGTGTGTACCAAATTTGAGAAAGATCTGTGCAGTACTTCCCGAGAATTCACGATAACAAAGTTTCATGGAGAAATCCAAGATGGCTGCCTTGTGGCCATATTGGATTTCCGAATCGGATCAGAAAAGATATCTTGCACAACTAGACCCCAAGGGGAACCTGTGTACCAAATTTGACAAAGATCCTTGCAGTAGTTCCTGAGAAATCACGATAACAAAGTTTCATGGGGAAATCCAAGATGGCTTGCTGGCGGCCATATTGGATTTTCGAATCGGATCAGAAAAGATATCTTGCAAAACTAGACCCCAAGGGGAACCTATGTACCAAATTTGAGAGAGATCCATGCAGTACTTCCTGAGAATTCACGATAACAAAGTTTCATGGAGAAATCCAAGATGGCTGCCTGGCGGCCATATTGGATTTTCGAATCGGATCAGAAAAGATATCTTGCACAACTAGACCCCAAGGGGAACCTATGTACCAAATTTGAGAGAGATCCATGCAGTACTTCCTGAGAATTCACGATAACAAAGTTTCATGGGGAAATCCAAGATGGCTGCCTGGTGGCAATATTGGATTTTCGAATCGGACCAGAAAAGGTATCTTGCACAACTAGACCCCAATGGGAACCTGTGTACCAAATTTGAGAAAGATCCGTGCAGTACTTCCCGTGAATTCACGATAAAGTTTCATGGAGAAATCCAAGATGGCTGCCTTGTGGCCATATTGGATTTTCGAATCGGATCAGAAAAGATATCTTGCACAACTAGACCCTGAGGTGAACCTATGTACCAAATTTGAGAGAGATCCATGCAGTACTTCCTGAGAATTCACGATAACAAAGTTTCATGGGCAAATCCAAGATGGCTGCCTGGTGGCCATATTGGATTTTCGAATCGGATCAGAAAAGATATCTTGCACAACTAGGCCACAAGGGGAACAACTAGGCCACAAGGGGAACCTGTGTACCAAATTTGACAAAGATCCTTGTAGTAGTTCCTGAGAAATCGCGATAACAAGAATTGTTTACGGACGGACTGACTGACGCTCTGACGGACGATGGACGACGGACCACGGACGAAAAGTGATTCGAACAGCCCACCATCTGGTGATGGTGGGCTAAAAAACATTGCATATAAAGTACATGCTGTATCATATCACTGCGGTTAAAGAGAAACCCTTTTACCAAAATTATTCCATATACTCCAAGACAGATAGATGGCTGGTTTCCTTATTACCCTTCGTAGCCTTCTGATCACCTTTAAACAGTTCGGGACTTGCCAAATAGCAACCGTGAGAACATGTCACACACTCAACCCCTCGTTTATATCCAACTTTTTATCATCTAGAGATTGTATAAATGAAAACCTAATGTGCTCAAGAGAGGAAAAGACCAGCTTATTCAAACATTTTGACAGGACTCCGGCGCCACGCCACACGAGTGTTACCTCCTTAGGTTATGTAAAATGTCTTAGTGCGTCTGAGTAGAAAGTGAGAGCATTACTGTTTATTTTGGGAATTACGTATATTTCATGCGGAGCATGGGCGCGCTACATAATACCAATACATGAATTAACATGTGGCATCGGGTTATCCTTCTCCACCACATTGTTTATGTTGCGTTTTATTTTCTATATTCTTATACTACTACACTACGTCACACAGTGTAATCATGCTTCATTTCTACCTGTATTATCTCTAATAGTATACTGACGAAAACAAGCGTCTAGTCCTTCATATAATATTCAGCCATTGTCCATCAAACAGTCACAAAGTTATGGCAGGGCAGTGAATATTTTCGATGTCATACGTAATCATAAAAGTGTGTATGTAAGAAAAGTTTGCAAAGAAACATGCAATCGAAAGATTCTATTTTACAGAAGATACTATGTGTAAATCTGATAGCCCTTAAATATTTGAAGCCGGTCTTCATATTTTAGACAAAGAGAACATTTAGACATAGGAAACGGGCAATTTTATAATTTCCTGCCTTTGTAAACCTTTCATCGTTTTTCGTATGTCAGACAATGCCACAATGTCGAATATACGTCTGGCGACAAGGGCCTTATCCGCTGGTGTAGGTAAAAGTATTGACGATTGAGGATCGCTTTCTTTCTTTCTTTCTTTCTTGTATGCCTAATTTGCATGTATTCAGGCATACAATGTAGCAAAACGTAGTTTAGTAGGAGGTCAGTCATCGTGGGTAGTGTTTGTTAGATGTTGGATTGGGCTGTACGTTCCTTCAGACGATTTCCTCATGGATGAAGGTTGTTTGACACACAGCAGTTCTGTCTAATCGCAAGATTGTATTGTTGGATTGTGTCATTGGGGGCAGATAAGGTAATGCTTGCATGGAACAACGGCACAGTCTATCTCTTGGAAGCGATTTGAAAAATCATTTGATATGAGAATATTTGTTTCAAACATACGAAAGACAGTGTCTAATTATACCACTAAAACTGTTAGCCGTTATCTCTTTGACGAAACAAACCTTTTTGCCCGGTTACGTGAGCACATCAAATAGAAACTGAGAACTCCTTCAACAATAAACATCAAATTACTTTATACCCTTGTCTCCCGCACGACTCCGCTGTTACCGTTCAAGATCAATACACAATGCAATTAGTGGAACAGAAAGGTCGTTTTCCTGTGTAGCAGACAAGGTTAATGTCGTATTATCGCGTGTTCCCTTCCGTAATTGATACTATTCTCCTTCCTTGGGGTTCAGCTGACAATTCCCGCCTCAATCCTACCCCGATCTTGACTTATTGACTATTATCGTGACTTATTGTCTCTATTATCGTGACTTATTGTCTCTATTATCGTGACTTATTGTCTCTATTATCGAGACGTATTGTCTCTCACCAGGTTACACAAGCGTTACATCCGACATCTATTAGCCATCTGTCATCCAAACACACGTTCGCGTCCTTACTCATATTAATAGCAGTGAACTCTGAGCAGGCACATGAAACAGATTATACATTAACACAAACTATTTTCTTACAAGAGAGAAGCGGTCAACAGTTTTCAATGAATCCGATAAGACATCAGGATGTTGCTATCCTCATATCTGTATCAATAACCATCATTATTTCACCCGAATGAGTTTTCTGGTGTATATTGTATTTCAGTCACGCTTCCGAACAATGCTGCTCCAATAAAAACATTGAAGATATCCTGCTACATGAAGTTCACACGGATCCTGGCCCGGGTTAAACGAAATTATGGCTAAGATAAGATTATATACACGGTCACTTGTTGAGTTTGCACAGGCTGATTGGTTGACAGTACAGAAAATAACTCTCATATCAATGTTTTTCATGCATTGCTAATTGTTTTAGGTTAATGTGCACCTCAAAGAAGAGCGGCACATCTTGTATAAGTAAGGTACCAGTGATTCAAAGCCTCTATCCCGTAATGGCTGGTGTAGACAGTATTTTATGGCGAACAATATTAGGCCAAGACCTATATCAACCCTACCAGGCTTGGGGGGCCAAACTTTCCCCTCATTATCCAGAAAGACAAAAAAATGAAGGCTGGCCCTTCACGAATTTCAGTTTATCATATTGGGTTCATCTTGAGTTTACTTGCATAACTTCTCCCCCCGATTAGAGGATCATGAGTAAAGTCAAGATGGCGGCCATGTTTGGTACCAGAGAATTTACATTTTCTTCATGTTTCTCCAAAATTCCAGCTTTTCTTTGAGGAATATCGGCAAAATCTATTTATTTTCACATTAGACCATTATTTACTAATTTATCATCCAGTTTTCGCAAAGAAGAAAAATTCGGAAAATCTGACCAAAAAATCGACTAAAAATGCCGGTTTTGAAGATGACGTCAAAGCGGCCATCTTGAATTCGTTTTTACATTTACTGGTAGAGCTTGACCCATGGGTATAGTGTGGTAAGTTTCAGCCCCCTATAGCTCAAAGGGAGGGGGCGGGGGGGGGGGAGTGGACCCCAAGGCCTCCTGGACAGGTCTCAAAAAGCTTAGGTCAGATAGGGTTAACGCCTCTCCACACATTAGTACATATAAGCAGCGGCTGTTATACAATTATGTAATTAAAATAAGTACAAATATATGTTTCTGCGTACGGTCAAATAAATAAATATAAATTTTATTATTATTATTTTCCTTTTCTTGGGTATTTATATGGTTAATGGTGATAGCTGCTATATCGTGGCACATCGTCAGTCATCGGCAGTTTTGCGTTTGTTTCACAACGGGGGCCGTTCGTTATTTATAATGTAGCCAATGGAAATGAATCGTTTCGTCTCCAATATAAAAGTTTGTACCTTACAAAATATATTAATATTTTCTTCACCGGTTAAAAGTTCTTTGCCGAAAAGCAGAGTTCTTATTTCCGAAATATTCTTTGGGTCACTGAGTATTGTCCGTCATAGGTCTGCGTACTTTTGACACAGGTAAAACAATGTACCGTGTCTTTATATGGATGACCGCATGAACAGCTGGCGCGTAATGGTATGACACTATCACCAAGGGCGATCACAACCGTTTGATACTGAGTTTAAATCAGCTGAACAGCTGCATGTTTCATTAACAGTTTATGGGATTGATAACTATATTGCCATGGAGTCGTTCCGCCTTTTCCATTCATTATTAACTTTGGCTAGGAAATTGAACCTAATGTTAACTGTATCTCACCAACACTTTGATTGCGCTGTCAAGCGAAGACCATGCAAACAGGTAAATTGTCCATAATATAACCCCAAGTGAAGAAAATTTTGCACTGTATTGATCTCTCCTTACAGATTCCATGCATTTAAACGCCGTGTTTGTTTAACTGCATACTTCTCCTCCTGAAATATATTTTGACTGTGCTAGAACGAATAATCGCTACACTTTTTTTCTGGCTTACCAATACAACCAATGTTTTTATTTACGAAATGTCGTTCGCAATGTTTCACACTGAAGGAAAACAACGATGCTACAAGCAATGATATATACATTCTGGCGTGTAGACCTAAATATTAGGTTCTGAAATGATTTACTATTTGTTGAGGGCTGAAGTATATTCGCTATGATAATGTCAATCGTCAGTACATTTACACCTTTACATCATGTCAGTCTTCTGTATGAGTGTTCCTTCATAATAGATTCCTCTTGTGCTCTTCCATTTCCGATACAGTCTTATCTACAAGAACGTAAATACATTTTATAGTCTTCACATGATTACAGGTGCATGCTCTCCTCATTTCAACAAATTAGCTCCGAGGCCTTTGCACATAGACTCAGATGAATCTGAGTAAAGGATTTCTCCAGGTAGAAATTCTACGCTTGAAACACTTGTTACCAGTTCACACGTGGAGGGCAAATCGATATTTTTCTCTTTAGCCTCCCTTTCCAATTTATTTATTTATTTATTTATTGAGTTCAGGATCCAACAGACACAGGGCCCAATTACAGGTCTGATAAAAACACACCAATCATACACACATATAACAAAGGCACACAAAACGAGGAAATAATAAAAAAGACATACAGTGCCCTATAACTAATATATATACGGTTTAAAGATAAATAGATTGAAAAAAGTGTTGTGTATAAATATAAAAGTAGTTATATCGCGGCTATAAAACTTACATGTATGAGATAAGAAGAGGTAAAAAACATATATAGTATAAAATATCGCTGATATAAAAGAAAAAGTCTAGGAAGCAAGATATCACAGATATAAGACGGATTTGATATTTCGTCTAAATTGTAAATTGTAAAAATGTCTAAAGTAGTAAAGTCTCTAGAGAGGGGATTAAAAACGAGCATTTTCTAACATTGATCCTTGATCTAGTTGGTCTAAAGATTTCAACAGTTCGGAGCTTCCCAGAGAGACAGTTATACTGGACCTGTGATACAAGATACATAGAGTCTACTGTAGAGTTAACACATTTATGTAAGAAAAAAAATATCAGATTACAACACATATAAGGGAAGTGGGAAGAGGTGCCGACATACTGACTGCGTCACATGACTTCACAGAATAGTCTTCTGGTTAACCTATTCTAAAGCACATACCAAGAATCTAACGATTCGTGATATGTGTTGTATCTCATGTACGCTTTTTTTTGTACCTGTTCATGTGGCAACTTGGGTGATATGACCACACGGCCCCTAGCACCGGCATAAGCGGTATTAGATACAAATCTAGAGAGCTATGCTGGAAATGCTCTGACAACTCGTATACTGGTAATTGGTGAGCTGCCTGACGTCGGAGTCGTAGAGGTGGCAGATTAAAATATTTACATAGCTCTACATACTGGTCTGAGGAATACATAACATTGGATTTAAAACATACAAACTTTACAAATTTTCTTTGTACATTTTCAATCTTGTTAATCAAGTATTGTTGATGTGGTGACCAGATGACAGAGGCATATTCGAGGTTTGAGCGGACAATAGAGAAATACAGAGATTTAAGAGATTTGACGTTTGTGAAAGATTTACAGGTGCGTTTTAAAAAGCTAAGCATTCGGTAAGATTTACTGACAATTGTATTTACATGGTTTGCAAAACTAAGGTCTGACGATAAAGTGACACCAAGATCTTTTACATGATTAACTCGCTCTATGCGGATACCGTAAATGAGGTAGTCGGACAAGATCTTGTTTCTTTTATTCGTAAATGAACTTATGTAAGACTTAGCAATATTTATGTTAAGTTTCCATGTAACACACCAAGCAATAATTCTGTCTAGATCTAGTTATAACAGTTGGCAATCTCGTTCAGATTCAATAGTTTTATACAGTTTCGTATCATCCGCATAAATTGATAAGGATGAGTGCGAGATACATGTTTTGATGTCATTGATATACAAGGTGAAAAGAAGCGGGCCCATAAGCGATCCCTGGGGCACTCCAGATATGACTGGCTTCCATGACGACTCTTTACCATTTAATGTCACTCTTTGGAGTCTATCAGTTAGATACGATTCCAGCCAGTTCATAAGAGCACCGTAATGCCTTAGTTTGTGAGCCAAGAGTTCGTGAGATACAGAGCCAAAAGCCTTGCTCGGATCTAAATAAATGGAGTCCACTTGCTTTTGTGAGTCAAGAGCTTTGGTTAGAAAATCCACATAGCAGGACAAGTTAGTCTGTGTGTCTCTGTTCTTGATGAAGCCATGCTGCTCGGTGATGAGACTTGTTTGAACATGTTCAAATAGTTTGTCATACACGGCCTTCTCGGATAGTTCACCAAAGAGGGGTAGCAATCCCCAAAATGCATTTCGATTTATTCGGCAAATTAATGCCCTTTGTGTTGGTCCGATCACGTTCACTTAGTTGCTTTCCTTTCTGACGTACGGTGTCCAAAGAACACTGTAAACAAGAAAGAACACGGCGTGAATGTACTGACAAACATTTTTTAGCGGAGACATTTGAGCTGAGTCTAAATCGTGGAATCATTATTATCTGTCAACAGTTCACTCCATAGAGTTCCGTATGATGATGTGGGCTGATAACGTGGAACACATGTTGATTCGGTATCTGCACTACTTTGCACTACTCCATATAGAGTATCAATGCATTGATAATGCTCGTCTTGGTACTGAGTAGGATTGGATGAAAAGGAGGAAATTCGATACATCCTATACAGCTTCAGAGCGATGTGAACTGTACTTGTTGCTCACTGCAGCATGGTGATATGACCAAAGTAATTGTTTTAAATATCACATGGTTTGTCATTTCTATAGAATTGACTACTATTAGTAGTGGGCGAATGCTGGGATTCGTCCAGAAAATCAGATGATGTGATACTAATGTAAATATGTTCTTGCCCACCATGCACGGCTTCAATAAAATAATATAGTTTTCTACATAATCCGCGCTCCTGAGCTTCTCACAATGAGCTTCCAGCTAAGACTGCATAAGATACATTTTCAATCTTAACCACGATGGGGATTTTACACTCCAGTGATGTTCCAGAAAGCTACATGACCCAATTCTACATGAAAAGCCGACAAAACGTCCAAATGTGGCCGTATATGTTCGGATTGGATGTGGTATGCTACGGACTATCGAAAAGTAATTAAATTGGAGCGATATGCAAGAGGTGGGAAAAACTGACGACGTCTGGTTAGTAAAAAGCAACCGTATGCCTCTACAGGAAAGCATTCGCCGACACCTAACATTCAGACCGAGAATACGGTGGATTCTAGCCGCGCTTTTAATGCAGATGTTCATGTGGACTCTATGAAGTGTCCACACGGCCCCGAGCACCGGCTTAAGCGGAATTAGATACGCTAGCTCGGAAGCTGTGATGACCGATCAGCTCAAACAACTCAGCTGATGTAAATGGATGAGCATCATGGAGGTCTGATGAAGTAAACGCCTTAACATGGGGTAACCTGATAAATGCAAGAAACATAGAAAAACTATCCCGTGAAGTCCGACGTCGTACGGCTTAAATTTCCCACCGAAACAATAAACCTACATATATTTGTCGAGTGACATGTACAGAGGGCGGGCCTCTGAATAACTCGGTGCACTGATTGTTTGTCGAGACGAGATCGATTGTAGGTCAGGTCCAGCCCAGCTGTAACCACGTTGCTCACACAATATCAACTGATGGAAGTGAGAGTATATGTAGTAAACAAGTCGGAACGCCGTAGTGATAATCAATTACGTTGGTTTCATACCAACCCGATTTTACGATATTTGCTTCACGATCAACTCTTCTGGCCTATATATAGCTGGACAACGTTTGTTGCCCTACTAAGCCATGTATACTTTTTGAAGGAGCTTTTTGATGGCTTTGCGTCCCACAGATCAACTCGTAGATGAATGCTTCTCTACCCACTTACAGTCCAGAAACTTTTAAATCTAAATTGCTATGTACACTGTATGTTAAAGATATGTTTAAAATAACATTAACTACTCGAAATAGGTGTACTGGAAACTACGGACTACTTCATTGCCACTTTACAGTGTATATGTATGCGCCACGTGAATTAATGGAGATACCTTAGCTAGGATGAGCATCGTGTCATTATAACGCAGCCTTCAATGTTGATATTACATAGACTGACATTGTATATACAAGCGTCTAGTCCGTCATTCATAATCCAGCCGTCGTCCATTAGAGAATATCCGCGTCCATAATCCAAAGACCTATTCCATATTCCATATAACAGTATTAGCACCAAATTCAAAAAGACAATCATAGTATACATAAACATAGGCTTGTTTCCTGCAAGAGAGAAGCGGTCAACAGTTTTCAATGATGCCGGCAAGACATCATGATGTTCCAAAAATATCAAATCCGTATCGCTGATCAGTATTCTTAATCCATAATATTCGTTGTAAAGTCGTCATCTAAAAAAAATGATGTATCTCAGTCACGCTTTGATTGTGACTGTTCATATGAGTACCATGAGGATCTTGAAGTACATGGGTTCATACGGCCCCTAGCCCCGGGTTAAGCGGAATTAGACACAAGTTACGAAACGTAGCGCCATAGATCTTGCACGCTACGTTCGTATTTTGCTATCAGCATGCGATATGTATCGCCAAATTTGAGAAACTTTGAGTGGAGGCGCTTGGTGGAATAACCCTGTTTTATAAGTTTCTGCAACAATGTTTTGTGACGTTGATTAAAATCATCACATTTAGCACAGGATCTAGCAAATGCTACTAAGCGAGATATGTATACGCCATATGCAGGTCCGACTGGAATACTACTATCCAGAAAGGGATAGTTTACGATGTCGAAATTGTAATCATCTCTTTTGTCATAAAGTTGACGAGAGAGAATGCCCGCTTCATATAGAGATAGAGATCTAAATAAGATGTGCCTGTAGGGCTACCTGTAGTTTCCTTCAAATCCAGTGAAGGTGGATATATATCCTTCACTCCTATCACCATATAGATAGCTTCGTGCCATACATTCATGGCATCGCTCCAAAAATTTGCCATTTGTGCATTTGTTTACCTTCTTGTAGTAGTGACGTGTGATAGAAATATGCTAATAGCGTTGTAAACAGGTTGGGGTACAATATGACATGCCTGTTACGAGATTGAGGATATATCCAAGCAGTTTCTCATTGCTTCTGTTTAGCATTTCACTTCGATTGAGCCCAACTTTTTTTCTGCTATCGAAGCATCCTTGCCAAGTATATGATCATAACCACATAATATACAAGATACAGGTGAAGGTTGTCGTTACGAGTGTTGACCTACACTGTTGTACACAGTTGTAACCTTCACGTGCCTTTTAAATATGATCATCTCCATGAAGGAGTAAGATTCTCTTATGTTATCTGTCCAAACATTTCCGTTTTTTAGCTCTTGCTGTTACGTGATGAACGATGGATGTACGTTGTTCTTGATTTGTCTGATACAATCAGTGGGACATCTTTCCACCCTACACTTATATTTGGTAAAGCTAGAAATCCCCAATGCTCATCCATCACCTCAATGGCCGTTATGTTGACAGCCGTTTACGGAGTAATTACCGTGCGGAATTTCCCATGATCTCACCATAACATTGTCCACCAAGCATTACAATATATCTTTCAACGTGTCACGGCTGGGTGGGGCGGCTGATGTGGGTGGTGGGGTCAAAATGGCGGCTGATGTGGGAGTTGGGGTCAAAATGGCGGCTCATGTGGGAGGTGGGGTCAAAATGGCGGTTGATGTGGGAGGTGGGGTCAAAATGGCGGCTGATGTGGGAGGTGGGGTCAAAATGGCGGCTGATGTGGGTGGTGGGGTCAAAATGGCGGCTGATGTGGGAGGTGGGGTCAAAATGGCGGCTGATGTGGGAGGTGGGGTCAAAATGGCGGCTGATGTGGGAGGTGGGGTCAAAATGGCGGCTGATGTGGGAGGTGGGGTTAAAATGGCGGCTGATGTGGGAGGTGGGGTCAAAATGGCGGCTGATGTGGGAGGTGGGGTCAAAATGGCGGCTGATGTGGGAGGTGGGGTCAAAATGGCGGCTGATGTGGGTGGTGGGGTCAAAATGGCGGCTGATGTGGGTGGTGGGGTCAAAATGGCGGCTGATGTGGGTGGTGGGGTCAAAATGGCGGATTGTAGAAAAACGTATAAAAGGAGGCGATTTTTAGCGGTGGGATGTATTCATTGCACTACTTGCCTGACCTACCTGACCTGACCAGCCTGCCTGCCTGTCTGCCGGCCTGCCTGCCTCTAGTCTGCCTGCCTGCCTGCCTGCCTGTCCAGCCTGACTGCCTGCCTGCCTCCCTCACCTCTAGCCAGCCTGCTTGCCCGCTTGTATGAGCTGTGGAGAACCTTTTACTTTTTTTCATTTTACCAGTGCAAATTCACCAGACTATTACACCGTAGCAGTTACTCACCAGCCGGAGCCCACAGTCATGGAGTCATCCCACCAAGTGAAGTTTCGAAAGTACCGTGTTCGCCTCATTGATGAGATGCAGCATGTGGCCGAATTATGTGATCTGCTTATGGAGGAAAACATACTCCTGAAACAGCGTGTCGAAGATATCATGGCTGAGAAAACCACTTCAGCACAAAACAGAGCCCTCATCGACGGTCTACTGCGCTCTACCCCCTATGCATTTCTAGCCTTCGTGGCGGGGTTGAAGAAGACGGGAAATGAAGAACTAGCAGATCTACTTGAAACCCACGTTATACAAGATGATGATACCACCGAAGAGCGTACAGCTAGCAAACGTACGCACCCAGCGTCTGGTGTACCTGCCAAACGCGGTGCACGACCCAAACGGCCCCGACTAACACCTTTAGAAATACCTGAGCCAGTGCTTCAGCCAGTACCCCAGCAAGTGCCTGAGCCCGTGAAAGAAGAAGAGGTGCAACTTCCTATGTCTGTGCAGGAGATCAATAACATTATCCAGCAGGCCTACCAGGCAGCCCACACGAACATTTGGGAGCTCTCAGCCTATTTAACTGTGAGTGTCAAAGACGAAGAAGTGCATTTTAACGCACCGGCCTTTAACGACAGACCAGCTAGGCATATTGCCTTGACCTTCGACACCTGGCTAAAACTACAGACCCTTGATTACGCCATCGATGCGGTCATTCGCGACCAGGGGAGTGACGAAGCGAAATTTTATGTGGGTGACGACATCTTTGTCAGCTGTGCCTATTTCAACGACCAGCTCCTGGTGCATATCCGCAAATGGAAAATGAGGTTAGATACGCAAGAGCGTGTTCCTTGTCCTCAGGGTGTCACCTTGAAAATAACGGCGTGGCGGAAGTTGCAAAGTCTCACAGCTACAATTCATGAAGCCCTGTCTGACCAGGTGACTCAGTATATTTGTAAGAAGTACATCGACACATTCCTGGATCATCTCAGACCTCGCATTCGACACTTGCGTATCGAAGCATGTGCAGGCTGTGGGAACAACAGTCCGATAAACATGCATACGTGTGTGGAGAATAGTGTACCCTCATACGCGCTCATCACTGAGGCACTACAGGGCGTGACCGAGGAGCAAATTGCCCTGGCATTGGAAGCTGCCTGCGCTCCCAGAATTCCACGTGAACAGATTGCTACCTACATCTACGTGCACCAGGGGCGGAAAGACGATGATGAGTTCAAACAAGTCTTGTTGCATAACTATTGAACAAGTCTGGTGTTGAAAAACATTTACCGTATTCCTACATTCTACGTTCATTGAAGCGCCTTCATAGCGTATAATTGTATTAAAAATTCAATACTCAGAGTTTTACTGTTAATTGTATTAAAATTCAATACTCAGAGTTTTACTGAAGACGTTCATTCTATTGTCTTGTTGTATAAATATTGAACATTTTCAAGTCTTATTGCATTGAAACATTCAGACATTATCATCTGCCAGTCTTGCTCAAACTGAAAATACGGCTTCTCTCCTGACGTATTCCTACACTATGTTCATTTTATGTTCATTCTATGTGCATTGAAGCGCCTTCATAGCGTATAATTGTATTAAAATTCAATACCCAGAGTCTGGTGAACACGTTCATTCTATTTGTGTTAATAAAAATAGTAGAAAAAAATGGCTGTTAGTGTTCATTCTTTTGCAAAGATAATTGTATTAAAAAAATTCAACATTAAGAGTCTATTGTGGTGAAGACCTTAGGTTTTTTCATAGGGGTGATGGGAGCTGGTGTTTTTTTTTGTGCTTTGAGTTTAGAAGCTCTCTTTCGAAAACATTGGGTGGCCCTGAAAAGGGACTTTGGGAAAGTGTTACGACACTTGTTTTAGGAGCGGTAGATTCTCTTTACCCCGGCCACCTGCTTCCTACACACGGGACACTTGATCTTTAAATGCTGTTCGTCCGTTTCAGCGCAGTGGCACGTGTCCCCTATACATGTTAGCGTCACCCAGCATTCTTCACATAGGCATAAATGCCCGCACGGAAATAGGGCGTACAGGCTTTCGTCGTCTGTACACACGCTGCAGTTTGATTTACTTTCTTCCTTATCTAGGTCTTGTTGTTGTTTTAAATTCACAGCGTCCATTTGACCCATGTCTTGTCTCATGTGATTAATCTGTTCGTTTTGGTGGGTCACCTGTTCGTTTAGGCGGTTCACCTGTTCGTTCAGGCGGGTTACCTCGGCCCAAGAGCATGGTGGTGTTGTTGTTGTTCTTGTTGTTCTTGTTGTTTCGGTAGCCGGCGTTGTTATAATTGGTGTTTGGGTAGCCGTTGTATTTGCTGGAGGTCTGTTACTGTTTAACCACTCTAGGTCGGGGAGTTCTTCATCAGTTACATCCTCATCTTCTTCCATTGTCACCCTCCTTATCTCCTCGTCTTGTTCTTCACTTCGCCGTCTCATCAACCTCGCATCTTCTTCCATTGCCTCCCTCCTAAGCTCTTCGAGTTGTTCTTCACTTCGCCGTATCATCGTTTCGTCGGTAATAACCCGCTCAAAGCTTGTAATTATTGTCACTCCATCGTTATGTTCTTCACTCGTAATCACCTCTCTGTGTTCTCTAGGATCGTTGAATAGCCTTCGTCTTGTACCCATGATTGTAGTTGTGAATCAATGGCAACATACTACGCGTTATTTATAGTCTAGGCGTTCTGTGTGGTCAAAATGGCGGCTGATGTGGGAGGTGGGGTCAAAATGGCGGCTGATGTGGGAGGTGGGGTCAAAATGGCGGCTGATGTGGGAGGTGGGGTCAAAATGGCGGCTGATGTGGGAGTGGGTGCAACATGGCGGTACCTGCTAAAAATGTTTGTTTTATTTTCCCAACTTTAAACCGGTCTCATTTTTTTGCAATAAATGTGAGTTCACTGCAGCATGTTTATCGAAAAGAAAACTAGGAAATTTTATCGTATCACACGGGGCTACGGTAACACACCCATTTGACACCCATAGCTGTACTCACATTTTGCCTGCACACTGTATAGTGCTGTGTTACCGTAGCCCGTGTGATAAAATTTCCTAGTTTTCTTTCGATAAACCAGCTGCAATTTTCAGGGTGACATTATAAGGCTGTGAGGAACATACTTGACGTATTTTTACCCAGGAAAACCGATTTATTTCCAGTGTACCGGGTTTTCCACACTACCTAACCATAACGTTACGGGTGTAAAAATCGATAAAATCATTAAAAATAGTGGCTTAGTCTACCGCTACTCTTCTAAATTTTTAAATGCTACACGATCAGTTGCCCCAGTTCAACTTGAAATAAATTTTATACGTGCATTCGCATTTATTGCAAAATGACATCGGTTTAAAATTGGAAAAGGAACACAAAATTTCTTCCAGCGTGAGCTCAGCACAAAAGTTTTTATGAACGATTTCGCTCACGTCCGCGCGTTACACTATAAATAGCGCGCAGTATTTACTGATTCATTCACAATTATGCCAGTCTGTATTAGACGTGGAGAAGCTTTTCATTTTACCAGTGCAAATTCACCAGCCTATTACACCGTATTTGACCAGCCTGAGTCCACAGTCATGGAGTCATCCCTGGCTGAAACCATGGATATTGACAACCTGTTACCAGACTTCATGATAAATGATGATGAACTACAACTGCTCGGGAACATCGATATGGTACATGATGAGCCATGGCTGGATGCTATTATAGAAGACTTATTTAAAGATGAACACCAACCACAGGGCGGCCATAATCAAGACCCCCAGGAGCGACACCGGATCTTAGTGACCCCCAGGAGCCACACCGGATCTTAGTGACCCCCAGGAGCGACACCGGATCTTACGACACTCGAATACCAACGTTTTGACGAAATGGACCGAGTGCTAGAAGATATCTTGAAACAACAACAACAACAAAGCCTCCAAGCTGAAGGAGAAGAAGAAGAAGAAGAAGAAGAAGAAGGAGAAGAACAAGAAAAAGAAGAAGGAAAAGAGCACAAGAAGAGGAAAGACTCAAGAGAAGGAAAAGAGCACAAGAAGAGGAAAGACTCCGGAAAACAGAGAACAAGAGAGTACCAGAAAAAGAAAGACTCAAGAAAATACAGAAAAAGAGACAGAAAGATAAGGGGACAACAAAAGGAACAAATTGAAGAGGTCATCCACTACGCTACCGCAATAGAAAGAAGATTGGCACCCAACACCGAATGCCAAGCAGCACCCTATTTACGCTGCGTGGAATGCTGTAATCACTTCGCCAAGTACGCCATTTTTCCCTGTGGGCATCAAGCCTTGTGTATAGCCTGTATACACCGACATGCCCGATTACCACAGCTTCCGGACGATTACAACCCCCTAGTGTGTGAACTCATAGCGTTGGCATGCCCGGTGTGTACTGTGAGAAGACAATGCCACCTGTCCCCAACGATGTAATCGCTTACATCTTTCAAAGGCCCTTTTTAGGGCCAACCCATCTTTCCGAAAGAGGAAACTTGTAAACTCAAAAGCACAAAAAAACAAAACAAAAAAAAATAACACCAACTCCTGCACATGCACACATACCTAGGTAACAATAGGTAAATAGCACATCAATTTCCAGGTTAAAGTCCATTCCACTCTTTATAATATTACCCCAATGCATTCTGGGTCACGACAGAATGCCTTCATTTTACACCAAATTCACCGTCTAAATTTTGCCATGTTAAAATGTAAAAAAACCCTAGTCCGTAGCCGTACACGTTATAGGTGCGCACCTCTCTCTATCCGTACCCGTATCAGTGTTTTTGTTTATGTTGGGAGTTACTTCCCCTTGATCACTGTACGTTTACTTTGATCGTAATAAAATTCGTATCGTATCGTATCGTATCGTATCGTATCGTATCGTAACCGTTCTAGTTTTTTTTATTCCACCCTCACCCTTCGTGAAAGTCCGTTATGATTCGGGCTGTAATGTTATCTGCAATCATTCCGCTCATTTTGCATCAAATTTTTGCATGGGTTAGCCCTAAAACACTGAGAAAAAAACCCCTGTGTGTTTGGAAGTAAGGGGTTGGCCCTGAAAAGGGCCGTTGATGGGGCAGGGATTGTTTTTTGGGTTGGAGTTTGGTAATACTATAGAATAAAGAGGACATGATGTAGGACCTGTGATTTGAATTTGTGCCAAGTTAGAAGTTCTCTTTCGACAACAATTGGTTGGCCCTGAAAAGGGCCGTTGAAGTCAATTTGTTGACCCTGTTTTCTTCAGGGGGAGTTTTCCTGTCTACTCCATCTCACTGACGGAGAAATATCGGTATGGCTCCATGGTGTATCTGTGTTGTTGTTGTCCGTCTTCAATGTCAGCAGATATGGGAAGGTCTTGCAGGAAGCGGGCGGGTGGTATGGCTCCTAATTCCACATATTCTGGCTCCACTTGGGGCTGTTGTTGTTGTTGTTGTTGTTGTTGGTGTTGTCGTGGTGGTGGTGGAGGGGGAGGGTGCATCTCCTCCATGGTGTTTTGCAGGTACACCAGCCAGGCCTCGTCCCCCACTGTTCTGGCCGTCCTTATCAGGGTCGTCAGATTCTGTGCTGCCGCCCGATTGACGTTGTTGTTGTCGTCTTCCACGTACCGGCACCAGCCTTGAATTTCTTCGTACCAAAAATCTTTTATCGCTTTGATCATGGCTCGTCTTTGCCTCCGGGCGATCTCCTGTTGAATTTGCACCATTCGCCCCGAAGCCTTGCTTGTCGACATCTTTGCCACGCGGTTCATCTTCTTTCTTCAATATAGCTGTACGTCTTTGCAGTCTTGTGAAAAGTTTTGGAATGCCGCTCACCACGCTCCCGCTGGCTTTATAATCACATACAGGTCATTTTCATTGGCTGTTTCAACCTCGGTGATACTGGCTTCATTGGTTCTTTTTAGGGCTAGCAGATTGGCTCTTTTTATAGCCATTTCATTGGCTCTTTTTATAGACATCTCATTGGCCAATAGTGGGCTCCCCACCCTTCCTGGGTTACGCCAGAATCGCGTCAGTTTGCACGAAATTCGTCTAGTGGAAAATTTCCATGTTAAATGATTGCGTGTATTAATAACATGAGAGTCGATGTACACATGGCTGATGGGTGCCTATGCCCACGTGCGACCACCCTTCCTGGGTTAACTCTCAATCCTCTGATTTTGCACCAAATTTGTCAATTCCTACGTTAAATGATTGCGTGTATTCATATAACATTGGGGGTTGGCCCTGAAAAGGGCCAACACCACTGGCGCCATTCCTGGGTGACGTCACAATCTCTTCATTTTACACGAAAATTCGCACTAGCAAATTCCTATGTTAAATGATTGCGGCTATTTATAAACATGAGAATGGATGCTCATTGGTGTCTACACCGAGGTCCGCGCGACCACCCTTCCTGGGTTAATTTACAATCCGCTGATTTTGCACCAAATTCACAATTCCTACGTTTAAATGATTGCGTGTATTGAGATAACGTTGGGGGTTGGCCCTGAAAAGGGTCGCATCACTGGCGCCAGTGATGCATTCTGGGTGTCGTCAGAATCCCTTCATTTTACACGAAAATTCACCTAGTGCAAATTCCTATGTTAAATCATTGCGGCTATTTATAAACATGAGAATGGATGCTCATTGGTGGTCTACAAGGTGTCTACACCCAGGTCCGCGCGACCACCCTTCCTGGGTTAATTTACAATCTGCCTATTTTGCACGAAAATTCGTCTATGGCCAATTCCCAGGTTAAATGATTGCAGATAACATTACAGCCCGAATCATCACGGACTTTCACGAAGCAGGAGGGTGGAATAAAAACTATAACGGTTACGGGTACGGATAGAGAGAGGTGCGAAAAAAAAACCTATAACGTGTACGGCTACGGACTAGGGGTTTTTACTCACGAGTCATTACGGACTTTCACGAAGGGTGAGGGTGGAATAAAAACTAGAACGGTTACGGGTACGGATAGAGACAGGTGCGCACCTATAACGTGTACGGCGACGGACTAGGGTTTTTTTACTGACGAGTCATCACGGACTTTCACGAAGGGCAAGAATCGATATATATACACATTTGCCTCGTCGGTGTTTTGTCATTCACCACTATGGCAGCGCACGGAGCGGAGCTTGCCTTCTTCCAACTCACGCCTGATGTCATCCTCATCGTCTATGACCATGAGCTGCAGCTCATCGAAGAACATCCCCGAGAGGTGAAGCTATGTTTAACCCTAGCAGGATGGACTCTATTGACACGGTTGTTACAGGGAAAAGAGCCCGAAGTCGATTTCATGCACGTGGGAGTCGGTGTCTACCTACGAAGTGGTAGAGATGATTCTTTTTTTCCCGGTTAGAACAGTGTGGTGGTGCCTCTATCCTACTCCGTCCGGCATTATGGCAGGCGCTGAAAGCTATTATCACCGACGTCCACGACGTACTCCACCCCCAGGCGCACTCTGTAGCTACCCGCACTCTTACACCGGACTTCACCCTATTGTTGTACCCCCAACGCGTGGAGCTCATCGATGACGATAGTAGGTGTTGGTGTACGTCTGAACCAGCGCGTGTCTCTTTATCCCCGGAAGGCTGGATTACCTTGAAACGCGTGTTATGCGGTAATCTCGACGGTGATAGCATTCACCTGTGTGACGACGTCTACATTTTCCGTGGTCCCTATTTTGCTCGACTCCTTTGTCTCAAGCGAGGTGGTTTTACTCTGGACCCCGATCTATGGACGGCTTTGGAACAAGTAGTCCCCATGGTGGATGAAGTACTCTCTCTACAGGATAATCCATCAGAATAGTACGACTCATGTCTGTGCCCCACCTGACACTATAAATACCAGGGGTGAGACAGAGTGCGTGTCATTCACCGTTCGACATTTGGAGCAAGCATGTCATCCGATCTACGAGCCATCCTGCCCCTTACACCCCAGGTGGGGTTACACGTCTATGAAGATAAAGTCACCCTGGTGGAAGACCGTGGAGATATTTGCTGGGCGCCCGCTGAGACCGTATCGAATACGGTGACGCTACCTCGTGACGGCTGGACCAAATTTAAACGCGTGTTGAGCGGTGAGCTCGACGGACACCTCATCCACATAGACAATGCCATCTACGTATACCGTACCACCTTCTTCCTACGCCTGGGCCGCTACCAAGACCCTACGCGAGGCTTCACCCTAGTCCCCGATCTGTGGTCAGCCGTGGAGAAAGTGGTGCCTATTGTGGACCAGCTGTTTACACCGGACGAGCGATCATCAGACCAGTTGGCGTGGGCTCGTGCTATGGAGGACGCGCTGGCTGAACCCCATGAACAACTACATGAACCCGATACAGCCTGGGAACAGAAAAGTACTATATCTATAGGGTGCACAGAGGCTAGAGTGTCAGTGCCACCTGATGAAGCGAACACACCACACCCCGACGGGGACCCAGGGGCACCCGATGACGGGTAGGAAGACAGTGATGAGGGGGTCCCGAAAGGGGAAAAAGGGGTCAGCATCTACAGTGAACAAGGTGTTAACCGATTTGTATTACAACCCTACCAGTCCAGCCGCGTATAGCGCTGTGGGAGCGCTCGCTCGAGCTGCCCATTCCCAAGGCATCAGTCGAACTGAAGTTCGAGACTGGTTAAAAACCCAAGACACTTATAGTTTACATCGAGCAGCCCGACGACATTTTCGCCGTAACCGAGTCATCGTAGGAGGCATAGACGCACAATGGCAGGCTGATTTAGTGGATATGAGTCGATTTGCACCTCACAATGATGGACATCGGTACATGTTGACCTGTATCGATATTTTATCCAAGTACGCATGGGTACTACCCATTCGCACCAAAACAGGAGAGAATCTAATACGGGCGTTCCAGCAGATTTTTAAGACGGGGCGCAAACCCCTCTATTTGCAAACGGATGAAGGCACAGAATTTCTCAACCGACCCTTTCAAGCCTTTCTTAAGAAACAGAAGGTATTTTTCTTCCATACGTACAACGAGACCAAAGCCTCTGTGGTGGAACGATTCAATCGGACCTTCAAAGGACGAATGTACAAGTACTTTACTGCCCAAAACACCCGACGGTACATCGATGTACTACCTCAACTGGTCCAAGGGTACAATCGAGCCTATCATCGCAGTATCCAGCGAGCTCCCGTCGATGTGACAGAACGCAACGAACATCAAGTGCGTGGTACGCTGTACTCACCCAGTCCACCACCACTCACGTCACCCCGTTACAAACGCGGAGATGTGGTACGGATCAGTAAAGTGAAAGGACAATTTGAGAAAAGTTACTTGCCCAACTGGAGTGACGAGCACTTTGTCATCGTTCGCCATAAACCTCGACAGCCACACGTCTATCAACTGGAAGATCTACAAGGAGAAACACTGCAAGGCACGTTTTACGAGGCAGAATTACAACCCATAGTGAAAACACCGAAAGACTACTACACGGTGGAAAAGATGTTGAAAACGGAACGTCGACGTGGCATCCCCTATCATTTCGTCAAATAGCAAGGTTGGCCCCGTTCGTTTAATTCCTGGGTGTCAGGCCGTGACATGAAA